>BLKR01005367.1:0-82353 GCA_011170035.1 Teleogryllus occipitalis
AGAGAGAGAAGAGAGAAAAGAGCGAGAGAGAGAGAAGAGAGAAAAGAGCGAGAGAGAGAGAAGAGAGAAAAGAGCGAGAGAGAGAGAAGAGAGAAAAGAGCGAGAGAGAGAGAGAGAGGAGAGAGAAAAGAGAGAGAGAGGAAAGAGAGAAAAGAGAGAGAGAGGAAAGAGAGAAAAGAGAGAGAGAGGAAAGAGAGAAAAGAGAGAGAGGAAAGAGAGAGAGGAAAGAGAGAAAAGAGAGAGAGGAGAGAGACAGAGACAAGCAGACAGATAGACAGACGAGAGAAAAGTGAGTCACAGAATGAGATCTGCATGGTATGACCATTATTTCATTCTACTGCAGGTACGAGGTATATCGCTGCGCCAGGTGAGATTCGGACTCCGCACATATAAGAAATGTAGTAACAGCCAAGCTCCTCAGAGGTCGGATAACATCTCTGAGAGTAGAGTGGATCCTAGAGAAGCGACCGGCCCTGTAAATCTGCAAACGTTACTCACCGCTATCAAAGAAACTTGTGATATTCAGTGAAATGCTATAACACATGATGCCCACGATACACAGGCGATAGTATCGGCTTCTGCGAGTATTCAATAGAGAGATTATGCACCCTCGAACATAAAAGCACTATCGACCTTTTGCGCATGCACAGTTTAAGTTTCGCATCACTTTCGTGCATCTGCGTATGCGCAAAACTTCGATAGTGCGGTCCGCTAAGGCGGGCACAAACTCTCTTAAGTAGCTTCAAGGTCGCGGTTATTTTACAGTAAGAGACAATCAAGTTTCAAAGTATTTGATACTAATATAAAACCGTTGCAAATTCTTGAAAGCCTTTTTTTTAAATCAACGGTGGACACCGAGAAAGTACAGTACCCGCTGCGATACAATGCACCACACATCTGGAATTTTTAACTCAGATTTATGTTCCGAATTTATTGAAAGAATGTCATTTTTACTAACATAATCTATTATTTCATAACGATTTCACAACATTCTTTTGAACAACATAGGTAAAAGGGATCTAGTCCTCAGAATCAATGCTTTCTCCCATTGAAATACAGGATATTCGATTCGATGTTCCCTGGAACAGCCTGTTCCGCCATACCGTTATGGCATTGTACTGAGCCAGGGCTATGATGCCTTTATCTTCCACGGTTCATTGTGCCGAACCAGCGGCCATAACAGTAGGGGCCGTACGTGGAGAAGCAGGACAAAGCAAGGTCAATCAAGGGCTTATTCCAAAGAGAATGCATCAGGACGGAACTGGAGTAAAGAATACTCTAGCCAATACGTCATTTTCTAATCAAGATCGGTCAAACAGAGAGTAAGGAAGGGAAAAGGAAGAAAGATAAAAAATAGAGAGAGAGAGTCAGGGAGATAAGCAGATTAAGAAAAATAAAGAACAGAGAGAAAAAAAGAGCAGCAGATGAAAAAGGGAAGGAAATATGAGGCGTTTCTCCAACGTTTCTTTTCCTCCCGCCCGCTTCATTACTGAACAATGTAGCATCGCCCGCGGGCGGCCCATCCCAGCACTGCGCCCACGTGTACTGGCTTAGGGGGCGTGGGGCGGGGGCCGGCACATACGCCACTGCGCTGGTGAAGGCGGAGAGGCGTTGATGGTTGAGATTGATTACTTTTTTATGGCTGCCTCATCTACTATGATCATTAGACCCACGAATGTAGTACACGTTACATCGCAGGTGGCTTGATTAATCCCTGCTGAAACGTGAGATCCGGCGCCGAACGACCGGCGTCAACTGGCGGATCTCCCCACCTGGTATCTCCACTAACGGGGAGCCGCCCCAGCCGAGACAAGATCCTAAGCGGCTCGACTCCCAGCATGTGCGGGAGTGTAGTGTGTGCGTGTGTGTGTGTGTGTGTGTGTGTGAGTGAGTGAGTGAGTGAGTGAGAGAGAGAGAGAGAGTGAGTAAGAGAGGGAGTGAAAGAGAGAGATGGGGGGAGGGAAATGAGGCAATGATAAAAAGAAAAGATCGCGCGCGGAAAAGATCGCGTTCCTTTATTAAGATACTGCTCCGGCATTCGCCTGGTGTTGTTAGGAGAAACCACGAAAATCTACCGATCAGAGCACCTGGCTGCTAGAATTCTCCTCCAGACAGCGACTGAATTCGACCTCACTACCAAGCAAGTATCGAAAAGTACGCCAACGATAGGACTCCAAACCTACGACCTCCCGGTAATAGACTTCGCAGCTCTTGCAACAGCTCAGAGCAATCTCAGTCAGTTTGACGCTTGAGAGAAGGCGCCGATCGCATGAAAGTTGTAGGGATGCAGGTCGTGGGGGTAGAGGTAGATTTTCGACACACTTTCTACGTACTGTAAAGACCCTCCTCACACGTTCAATGTGCACCAACCCCCACGTTCAAATTTCCGTAAATGAAGGGTTTCCAATATTACCCTTCCACTGCATGAAGCACATTTTGATTAAGTGAAAACAGTTTAAATGTACGTAAAAACCTAACAATTATTACTGATTTATGTAATATATTACGCAATGTAAAGTATTATGTAACTTAATGTATTAAGTAACGTAATGCATGTAATGCAAGTAATTAATACAACATGAACTCAACTTAATGTCCCTTCACCACAAAGTCAACTAGAATTATCATGCATACTTTTCACCCCTTGTACTTTACAACTAGCATACGTTTCTTCCTACGTAATTCTAGAAACAATAAAAAGCAAAGGATCGAACATATTAAAAAAAAACGCCGTAACAAAAATATTGAAAAAACACACCCACAGTGCAATCTCTGAAGTATAAAACTAAAGGGAAGAGAAATATTTCAAGGCCAGTAAGAGACTGGAACAGTCAACATGCCTAATTTATAAAGGAAGAAATGATGAACGAAGGAAATCTAGCACTGACATTTCAATATATTAAAAATTCATAGTATGCTCGGATTTTCAGTGACGTATCAACATTCGTTTGGTTGTCCTCACATACAACTTGTTACGTACCCCTTACAAGCCAACTGTGTCTCCCAGGATGTACGCGTAGTACCAGTTTTGAGAACCCCTGATCTAGAGATACTCCTCAGCAATCGAAGTGTGTCGGCTCGCGACCGGAGGGCATCTGCTTGGCATGCGGAGGCGCGTTTTCCGAAACGCTAATCGTCCATTGGCCACGCCTCACTCCGGATCGCCTTCGAAGCGCCTTGTAATCCCAACGACTGAGACGCCTCCTCCGACGGACAAAGGCGCAACGCGCGCACACACGCATGCACGCACGCACAGTCAGATCCAGATCTTCAGGAACCCTTGGAATGCCTAAACTATGAGGTCTCCATTATACTGAACAAATGTAACCAATATCAATACCAAAATGAAGTCAGAGCCTTCAAATTTAGAAATTTATTATTCAAATAATAAATACAATATATACATATATACTTCAAAAATTTTGTTAACATTTGTGGGTTAAATATTTTGCAAAAATACATTAGCTATTTTTGTAAAATCTGAATTAAATTCATTATTTTCTTGTATAATTAATGAAATAGTTAAAGAGCTTTTACTTCATATTTATGAACTATTACGCATTAAAAAAATTATGGGCCTCTGTATTCAGCGAGGTTCCTAAGCACGTTCTTAGTCTGTTTAAGTGTGAATCCAATCCTGCATGGAGTTTTGTGGCGGTCCTGATTGGGACCTATCGCCCAGGAAATCGAAACGGTGGGTAATGATGGACTCCACACGTCGGATGAAGTGCGTCTAAAGCGACGGATGCCTGCCCTGCTATCTCGGAAACATAAAATTCCACACATCACCACGTGATTCGCCGGCTCGAAATGGCAGCTGGAAAATAACACAGAACGAGAGCCGAGCTATCAAGGACAAGGTTGGTGTTCGATTTCAACATCGCCTGATGTCCTAGAGACTTTCACCTCCATAGCAAGTGCAAACACAGACGCTATTACCATGAACAACACTTACTTGGAGGAAAACGATAGCTTTTGAGTCTAGGAGAGATTGTACTGCAAGAAGGAATAAAAAGCATAGAACTGCGTAATAAGAGATAACATGGCTGAAAGTGCTGAACTCAATACTAGCGATTCGGTTTTCACTGCACCAATTTAGGTATTCAAAGTCACTACAAACTATTTACGAAATCGATAAATCTGCAAGCCAATACCGAAAATTGGAATAAACCAGTTTACACATACGAGGCTTTCGCACGGCAGTTCTTCAGTTCAAAAGCAAATGCCTTTCAAAGGAATAAAATGACGTGCACAGATAAAGGTAATTTTGCAGAAATTGGATCGGGTAACGTAATACATCACTTCTTTGTCAAAAATATTTGAGACACCCAATAATTCTCTTCATTTTTCCGTTAGATCTTCGACAAATAATACAAACATTTTACTGGAAGTGGTAAATCTCGAAAAATTAATCCCATCAATCAAGGGTAAATACAATTCCAAGAACGAAATTAAACATCAGTAAAAGTGTAAATACACATTCTCATAATTTCGTCTTTAACTTCCTATGAAAATACACGTTCCCGTAAATTTAACTCTGAACAAATTAATTTTTCGAACGAAATTATCCACAACATTTTGGCGTAGAGTATCCCTCATTGCAAAGACGAAGTTCTTACTATCAGAACAAACGTTTTGGAGTACGTGATTGGAGTCACACTGATGGACATCTAACCACAAGAAATAGTCGTCAAAATCCAATAGAAAGAGTAACTGGTATTTCGCCAAGGACAGCCAACTTTTCCTTGGCGCGAACTGTGTAGTTTTCTGCCGAGGAAACAACGAACGGGCGTTAAAATGTAGGAGAGGGCTCTGCCAGAAATTAGCCTTCTGGTGAAAAGAATTAACACCTGAGCCGACTTTCCAAACGCTGTTGTAAGCTTTTCTAGTTAGCAAATGACCTGGCAGCGATCTTCGAGGAAGCGAGATGGCTAAGCGGAACTTGTGGGCCGCGCCTCCTGCTGGTTGGCACGCGCTCGCTCTCCCGCCGCCGCAGAATACTACTCGTTGGTAGTCTACGACTACAGTGGCGCACCCAACGGGGAGGGGAGGGTTTCAATAGAATTTTAAAAATTTATTTGCGTAAAAGGATCTACACCATTTTCCCCATTTGACGTGAAGTATTTCTTCTTGAGCTCATAGTCAGTCTTACGTCAAGTACAGTGAAGGTCAACAGAAGTGCGGGCAAAGTACGATGTACCGTTAATGAATAAAGTACTGGTTTCCGAAGGGAGATGCAGTGAAGTGAAGTGAAGTGAAGTGAAGGGAAGGGAAGGGAAGAGAAGAGAAAAGACGAGAAAAGAAGAAAAGAGAAGAGAAGAGAAGCGAAAAAGTATAGAGTAGAGATAGACACATTTTATCCACCTTTTTTATACTTGTCTTCTTGTGTTTTAATTTAATTTAATTTTTGTTTGTTTCCTTGTACTTTTATTATTTATCTTTTTTAATATTTGTATGTATTGCTTATTATAATTTTTATCTTTGCACTTCTTTTTTGATTAACTGTCAGCGAGCGTATGCTCATTTGTAGGAATAAATTATTATTAAGTCGGATATAATTGCCTTTTATCCCTATCGATGTTCAGCGCCGTTAGTATACGAGCTTCCTAGACGTCACCATTCAGGGACCCATGGTGTCTCGAACTGTTTAACTTCCGTGTCTTCACGGGTCAAGAAGTTCGCCTACCAGCAGGCATCAATCCCTTTCCCCCGAAGCTTTTGATTGACTATTTCATGTTTCCGGGCGCGTAAAAATATAATTACCCGCGTAACTGTAGTGAATATTATAGCCCGGGAGATGGTAGCGATTCTCCCCGATGGACGGTGAGATCCGGTAGCGATCTATAACACGCCGGATTAGGGGAGTTTCCCTTCCAGGTCCTTCTTCAGCTACCGACTGCTCCGGCATTCGCCTGGAGAAACCAGGGAAAACTACCGGTCAGAGCGGTCCGCAGTTAGAATTCTTCCCCAAACAGCGGCTGAATTCGACCTAGGAATCCAGCTACTGATGAAAATCCTGGCGACTGTAATCCGTTCAACACACGGATTTTTACTAAATATTAAGCAGGAACATCGTCACAAACCGAGAACTTTTGAAATAACATTCCATCGTATAAAGAAACTTCCAAGATCCTACCGATTTTTGAACTTTATTTTTGAATTCTGCAACCTTTGAAAATTTTCTTTGCACGGTACCGCTTTCACCCTGTATATGTGCATTCTGTATTGATCATCCTGGCACACGACTTTCCTTTCCCACCTCTTTTGTTTATTCATCACCGTCCCTCGCAGTTTCCTGGCTTGGCTTCCGCCGCACTCCCGCTTCCCCCCCCCCTCCGGGAGCGTCCGCGTCCAATGAAAGGACGATCGAGGCACAAAAGCGCGGGCGACGTGGGGAATCGGCCATTGTGCGCACGCCGTCTTTTAGCGTGGCGGGCGCTTCCATTACCAGATGGAAATTCGGTAATTGATTCGTCGGATCGAAGACGTTCCCCCTGACGGAAATGCCTTAAGGACAGTATCAACACATCAATACACAAGAATATCCTGCACCCACAAAGAAACTTTCTCGATACTTTCCAATATATTGATTACTGATAATTTTTCAATTAAATGAGACAACTGTTGTTTCTATTTCGGAATAGCCTCCTATATTATTTCAGTAAAATACATACCTATTGCGGCTCACGCACGCAACCAATCCTTATAAATAAGGTCTATAAAGAAAGAATTTTACGGAGACGTGACGAATTGCACTTTGACTTTAAAAATATGAAGAATTTGTTTACAAAAAATGCATCTAAATGTTCACGTGAAATGCAACTCTGCTAGATGCTTTTTGAGCTACATGTGTTACATACTGAACTATATGTTAAAAAGCTCCTAAACGATGAATTTTAGGGCCTTTAAAACTAAAATTTTGAGGACAAAGGCCAAAGCCTCAAAGAAACGTTCCTCACACTATTCTCCCGACTGAGATCTGCTTAAACATTCTATTATGTTTCTGCTGGTTCGATGCTCCTCCATTCTACCCCACCAGTTCAGAACTGCATGTGAAATTAAATAATTAATTGATATTCTACGCGATTGAATTACACTCTCTGCTCGATAATACCGTTAAATAAGAGTAGTTTGTATTGACAAGGGTATATATTATCGTTGTCCATTACAAGGAACATGCAGAACAAGTGACGCAGGGTCTGGAAGAAAAATATATATTACAGGCTTAATATGGAAATGGAAAAATAGGGAAGAGGGTGGGGTTTAACATGCGAGACTTCTCGCGAAATCCATGGCCCGTTGTGGAAGTAGAATTTAATTGTGTGTGTGTGTGGGGGGGGGGGGTATGATCACCGAAACCCACAAAAGCGATCGCCGACCTCCAGAATTTTCTTATAACTAGAGACCGGACTTTTATGTAATTACATATTTTTTGTCTTTCTACTTACCGCTCTCAAAATTTTAATCTTGGCGAATTGTCGCCGTCCTAACGCAATATCCAATTTTTTCGTTACATACTTTTACATATTTGGTGCTATATTACATATTTTAAATATTTCGCTATTTCCTCAAGATATTTTTTATTCTAACAATTTTCTTACATATTTCTATAAAAACAAGAATTTTCAAAAAATTCATCAATTTTTCCTACACTATTAATGGATGCTACTACGTACTCTACTCGAGGTACATACGATACGCGAAGACGCGGTCGGATGTCCAGAGTTTGGCGCACCTGCTTCAGTTATCTCAGGGCGTCAGCGACAGATCATTTTCATCTTTAAGTGTGAAAAGGATTATTAACGCCGCGTTTGGCGACCTTTAACCTTAATTTCCATGAAACCTTGGAAACGTAGGCGATCACAATGGCATCTTGTAACACTTTGAGGAGAATATTCCATGATGCAGTGATTGTTTGCTGACCGTAGATATCACCAGTTTGTACGATGGGTATTGCGTCTAGTCTGGTTGCTAAACTACATTCCTGGATAATAATTTGTGAAGGTTTTACTACCGATGGGAAAGTTATTTGGTGCAAGTGTGCATCAACTTGTCTTTTCCGAATGAAGCTTGCATTGTTTTTAAAATTTGTATAGGGAATTTTTTATAAAAGTAAGTTCGTATTATGTGTGTTCATAATTAGAGTATTTTAATATTACATATTATATCCGATTGTACATATTTATTACATATTCTTACTATTTTCGTTACATATTTATGTACATATTTTGACGTTTCATACTACATATTTTTTCCGGTCTCTAATTACAACCCAATCATCGGAACCGACCTATGACTTGGCTGGAGCCGAAACTCTACAAACAGATAATTTTAACTTGAATTTTTTGACAGGTGGGACAAAAATGTTAGCTCTGCGCATCATTCCGTTTCACTTTCGCTGTCCGACCCACGCACGAGCACCTGCTTCTTGGGCGCGCGGGCGGGGCGGGGCGGGTCTCGCGGAGTCCGCCGCCCGGCCTTCACCCAGTTGGACGCCTCCAGGTGCTGCGCCTTGCAAATGCATCCGCCTTTCGGCACCGGACACCGCACGGCTCCGTTACGCGCGCGCCCCAACCAGCCTTGACAACTGCACATGGCGGATAGAACACGGACCTCATTGCTTCGACTACACTTGGGTTTTTCTCACGTGGCGGCTGAAGGTAGTATATCCAAGATGGAATTCGGCACGACTTTTTGAGTCATTCTCAGTCCTGCCGCTAGAGTCGCTTGATCTGCGGCACTGCTTCATGCGGTCGCGATCATGCAACATCTTACGGTAGGGCTGAGAAGGACTCCAAAAGTCGTGCCGAATTCCCTCTAGGCGAGACTACCCTCTACCGCCTCGTTCGGAAAACCCTATTATAGCTGGGTGGAATTCAGTCCCTGTCAGGGGGAGAATTCTAGCGACCGGCTTCTCTGCTCGATGGTTTTCCGTGGTTTCTCCGATCAACACCAGGCGAATGCCGGAGCAGTGCTCTAACAAACGAGACACGGGACACGTGCGACCTTTCCTTCCTCTTCCTTGTCCTATCCTCACACCTTACTTACACTTACACACTAACATCCACTACAGAGCCACACATGCCGGGTGACCGGTCGGGAGCTTAGAGCTTGTCCCGGCTAGGGCGGTGATCCACTGATGGGAGATACCTGGTTGAGGGAACGATAGGTAGGTCGGCGCCTAATCTCACCATCTAGCGGGGGAAGATCACCCCTACCTCCCGAGGAAAAATGTGCAATACACTTACAGGACTGAAGTCCTTAGCGCCCGGAATCACTAAACAATCAATCGTTCCTTGGAGAACTCTTCTGTGTTCGAAACACGCGGAAGAGAAAATGGTGTTTCCAGACCCATCAATTTTGGTAATTTGTCTCGTAAGTGTAGTGCATGTTATATTGCGGGAGGTACCGATATTCCTTCCTCGGCTGGAACGTGAGATCCGGTGGCGAACTACATACGGTACCTTCGGTATGCCGGTATTCCCCTTCCAGATATATCCCCAGTGGGGCACCACTCCAGCGAGGCCAAGCTGTAAGATCCTGGTTAGTCTGATATGAGTGGTAGTGTATCATGTAAGTGTGTGTGTGTGTGTGTGTGTGTGTGTGTGTGTATACGGAGACTAGGATCAAGAAAGAAAGATCGCACGCAGTCTTAAGACCTCTTGTTAGGATACTGCTTCGGCATTCGTTTAGTACCGATGGAAAAAACCATGGAAACTATTGACCAGAGCAGCCGGCCGCTAGAATCCTCCTCCAGATACTGATAGAATTCGAAATCAAAGTCGAAAATCCGCCACAGTTTGAACACGAACCTGACCAACGAAGATGTAGGGGCAACCGTGTTGGCGCTGATCCATCGCAGACGGAACGGACGTCGAACTATAGAGAACTGAAACTGAACCCCAAGAAATTATGAACCATGTAAGACCATTTGGATTCTAAATACCGACTCGGGACAGTCAGAAGAAACGGAATAGATTCATTTGAGAAAATAATGAGTGTTAACTTTAGTTTTGAAACTGAACCTTCATTAGATTTAAAATTCCTATTTATATCAAATATTAATTGAAGTACAAATCTTTCTCATTCCCAGTGTAGGCTACATGGTCTCGTTAGTGAAGAACTACAAGTTAAAACATACAATTTAAAACGACTTAAAAAACAATGTGAACATGAAATATCAAGGATGTAGCATGTATATGCCAGCCAGGAATATTTTTTTCTCTTTTACCGCAAGAATCGCTGTAGAAATGACAATATCAGATGTTTATCATGCCTTCTTTCATAATTCATTTATTAGTCAGGTATGCGACTCATAAGAACAAAATTCAAATGGCAGAGGTTGCCGATGTATCAACTCATAGTCTCAGGTTGTTTGTTCTTGACTACATGTTTGTATTTAAAAGAATGTCGACAGTCCACCGCATAACAATCGATTAGGCTGTTTAAAGATTTAAATTCGACCATGAAATTCTCCAGAAAGTAAATATATCTTAATGATCCCGATTAATTGTGACGATCCTCATCGTAATTCAAAGATTATGAGAGGGACACTAAGTCAATGAAGCCTACGGAAGGAACATACCACTTCTTACAACGAATCAATTCACACCAGTTAAAACATATCGTTGCCATTTCTTGCTATTACATTAGGGACTTAATTACTTTAATATAACATGGTGAAAAAATATTCAAATAATTAATTTCCTATTGTATTAGCAATAACATTTCAGCTCGTCATCGTATGGAAAGGCGAATGCTTTGCAAGTCCCAGTACCTGGTGGCCGTGGCCCGGAGGCCTATCCTGTGCGCGACAGGTAAGGGACTGTTAACGGCGGGGAGACAGGCATTTAAGGAGTGGCACTAGCCAGGTGTTAAAAGCACGCTTGTCACTAACACCATTCCCCCACCGCCATCCGGACACGACAAAGTTGGGATGAGGTTAGTAAAGCGATGCATGGTGAATGGAATTGCCCATCATGCCATAACAAGGGTGAACATCCATACCCAAGCAGGATTCAAACCGCAGCTCTTCCCTCCCAGATCGCCATCGTGTTATCCCTTTTGCAATCTCGGCCATTCGCGATACCTCAAAGCGAATCTGCGTTTTCAATAGTTTATTATTCGCTGATGAACAGGTGTAGCCGAATCAGGCGGTGAAAAGTCCCCCAAACCAAATGGATAATCGCGATGCTCATATGAAAGAAAATACAAAATGTCGTAGATTCAGAAAAACATCAGCTTCCTATGGCAGTCTGTTGTAGAGATGCAACGAGGAACGTATTTTGAATATTTTCTTTTTTTTCTCAGCATCTATTGCGTGTACCAGGCTGAAAAAAATTGCAGAGACGGAGAAACATAGTTCAATTTGAAGGTATTTTTGTCAGCGAATTTTGGAGCAAAATTTATTTAGAAAAATAAATACATTTTTGAAAATAATTTTCGACAATTCATGTTTCAAAACATCGATGTATTTGGGGATTGTATTATTAACTTCTATGTTGCATTTTCTATTTTGAAACATCGATGATTTTCTGTCGATGTCGCATCCCTACTAAACACGTAGAATGTGCTGTTTGAGGATCTCTCCTCTAGTAATGCTGCCGCTGTGTCACATTGAAAAGCTGCTGCTGCCTAGAATTTCCAAATCTTTTCTTGCAGAAAACGACCCGCGCGGCGCGGTGGACTCGGAACCGCATTACGCAAACCAAGGCCACCTGCTTGCATTGCGCCTTGAAGTGCGGGTGTCTTTCACTGTGCGTGAGAAGCCAAACACACTATCGCATGATCATGTTTCCATCACTCAGCTGCTACAAGAAGCATCGAGACCACTTCCTCCAGTCACATGGGCTGGTCGAGCTGGTGTTACAGAGGCGTTTCTTTGTATTGCAGCACGCAGGTTGCTACAACACTTCAATCAGAATTTTAGTTGTGCTATTTGCGAAAAGTGTGTACATGTCCTATTTTGAACCCGCCCAACAGGAATTTATGTGCAATCTCTAGCAGTAAAAATGCTTTAAGAAGCTCTTACGAAAGTTATGGTTTATAAACATGAGGATTGTCTTAATATACAATAATATATTTAATGTTTTCAGGATAACACAATTCACAACAAATTATAATTCAAGAAATAGTACAATACATAGAAATGTTTTTCTTTCGTAAGATAATACGAGAAATAAGAGATAAGGAAATGCCTTACTCGAATCTGACAAGTGGTATTCGCGGATTCTCTCACGCCCCATTGCCCAAAATTTTACTACGTAAAGTCATCAAAAACAAAGTGAAAATTTTATCTGTGTATTCCAACAGGAACGAGCACAAAAAAGTTATTGAGGGGGGAGGGTTGTACACTGCAGAAGGCTTAGGAAAATACAACAGAGGTCTTGCGAAAATATTTTTATTTATTTATTTATTTATTTATTTATTTATTTATTTATTTATTTATTTATTTTGCGTCAGAAACAGTTAAAAACTGTGTATGACGTGCTGTAGGAAGAAGTGAATTCTGTACATGTTTTCAAAATTCTGTGATCCCTACACTAAGCCACTGATTGAATTTTGAATAAAAGAAAACACACACACACGCTCCGATGTAATAAAATATATTTTCAAGGATAAATCAGCAATAAATTTCGGGCTCTTATCCATCATGTCCTTCGTCAAGGAATAATACTTCCTGCCGCGACAACATGGAAACTATAATTTAATAACTATATTTCCCAATGAATTCTAGAAGACGTGAACAGGTAATGAAGTTACATTTATGTCCAGAAGCAAAACAAGGGGACATCTCAGCATTTGCTCAATGGATCAGGGAACTGGACGAAAAACCTGATCGAGATGGGGGTCATTGACCCGGAGGCTGCGGTACAATACTTGTTACAGATTGTTTAACATTTTGGTCAATGTTACGAAATTTTACGAAAGAAATAACACCTACGTTTTGTTATTCATACGATTCTATTCTTAAACACAACCAACTCTCCTTTCTTTCCATTTTTAAAATTGTCAAATAGGATCGTAAAAGAACGGAATGTTTTCCCTGGTCTATCAGCACGACTCGCACGCGCTAGCGTACTACTGTACGAGCTTTTAGTTATACTTACTAAAGCATGTTGCATCGTATTGAGAGACTCAGAAAATCAAAAAGGTGTTTTAGTGTATGTTCACCTAGAATATTGCATCTAAAATGTTTACTACTTGTTTCCGATGTTTTGGACAATACGTAGTAAAACTTTTAAGGTATTCGAAGAGTTTAAATCCTTGAATGTTCTTTTAGAACAGTAGTGCTGCCGAATTTTTCATCATTTGCAAGGAACAGACTAGCGGCGCAGAGTTGAGCCAGCCATGGTCGTAGGTTAGCTTGGATTTTATTATGGCACGGCCCATCCGGTTGGTTTTCCCCGAAGAGCGGGTTTTTCTTGCGAGTCGGGTGTCGGGCGCGCTATGTACAGCCGGTTGTTAGTTGCTCGGGGTGAATGTCAGAGTGCTGCGACGCGCGTGTAGCAGCACACTGGCGACACTAGTGTCGTAAGGGCTTACTTGCCGCAATTCGTAAAAAAGTTAATTCAAAGGCTTGGGGATAGTAACAAGATTGGCCAAAGCAACTACAGAAAGCCTCCCAACGTTTGTAAGTGTCATCTTCCTACTTTTGTGAAAGTATGGTTTATCTAAACACAATATAACATGCCTTGTTGATATTTATGAAGTGCTTCGGGACCTAACAAGTTGAGGCGCACTTCGCCAAAAATGGAGATGTTAAGTTTTATAAATAGGCGGGAGGCTTGCTGTGATTTTCTTGAGGTTTGAGACTGATATAGTTAATATTGTTACTGTCCGAAATATTTCAAATACTAAATGAAGGCTGATAAAATTGAAATATGAAATTAATTATTTTTTATAGTTTTCCTCTGTCGAATGATAAATAACTAAAATACTTAAAATATTCTGTGTTTCGATGTTAATTTGTGTTCCTTTTAATGCTTCCATCGGAGTGTAATACAGATCGTAAAATCTGGGTTTCCTCATTTAGAACGCCGTCCAATTCACAAACTACAACATAAAAGTCTTCGAAGGGCAGATTCTTTGTTATAATTAGATTGTACACAAGTGCGTCGATAGCTCGCGAGAGTGGTAACAAATGTTAAGGCTGTGTCGAGGTGCGGCAGGGTGCACTTAACCTGCCTGAAGGGCCAATGTGGAGGGCTTCGGTGGCAGGGCTGGGGAAAGGAGGGGCGGCAGTCTACGTAACAAATGCGCTGGCGACGTAATGGAAGCCGCATGGTGCGGCCTGTGCGTCGATACGCCAACCGCAGACCCCTCCCCCTCCCCCCTCTCAAAAGCTAAGGTTGCCTCCGCCGATCGTCGCCTGTTCGTGAGGTGCGGCTCCCATTGCTGGCCGAGTGCATGTGCGCGTTTTCCGAGTCGGTCACTGGAGCTTTGTAGACCCGGAGTTTTACTTTCGAATCTCGGGAATGGTGGGCGGGTCTTATCCTCTAACCGTCCTCGTTCACAAATCGATTCCCGAAGCCGAATGGAGAACGACAACGAAGAACGACACGGCAACGTGCACTGGCGGATTCAGAGGGGGTGCATGGGGGCCATGGCCTCCCTCCAAAAGGCCTAGAGTTTTCGTTTATTTTCCCTATTTGACACAATTGATTTAAATATTTATTAATGTTCGAATTATTTAAATATTTAAACAATAATATTGTATAGTATCATATATCAGTACATAAATAATTTAAAATATAATAGGAAATATTATAATTGTTTAACAAAAATTAAGATGCCCCCTCCTCCCCCAAATGATATGCTGGATCCGCCCCTACGAACGTGTGTATTCCAGTACCCTAGTTTGAATGCGCCTTGAGGTGAACGCTGAAATTAATTTCATGACAATGGCCTCTTAAATTCGTTTCTGCGCAGTTTGTTTGAAAGAAGAGCCAAGTGAAGATATGTCTTCAAGAACACAATACGGTGCACAAAGAAGAAAAGAGAGGAAGAAAAATAAAGAAAAGAAAAGAAAGTGTGGGAACAACCATGCGTTGAATATTAGTCGGTGAATGATGTATGGAGAAGTTCAATTTGCAAAGAACTTGGAGGATACTTTTCGAACTATTTTAGATGCAGATGTTCAATACCTATATACCTCTTTGATAATTCCATTTTAAGACAATTTCTTCATTAGAAAGAGAATTTATGTAATTTTATTTCCATAATTTTCTTTCTTTGTAACAAAAAGGTTGAAAATTCGCAGAGAACTAAAATTACAGGGAAAAGCGGGACTTCCAACCCACACAGATTCCTTTGTGATTCCTGCTCTTCTTTGTCGAAAAGTATCAAAATTTATTCTGTGAATATCTCATCTGTATTTAAAAATGTCATCGAATATAACGGAACAACACTCGTTATGCTCTGATTCTGAATCAATTTAATGTTCTTTCTGCAAAAATCTTTAAAATATTTTAAAATATTCAGTTGCACTAAAACTAAAAATTTGGGAGCTAAATTGTTTCATCTCGCCTAATTTATTAATAAAACCTGGCTTATAACGACCATACAAAAGTCAAAATATAGCATTTATACAAATTTACATGAATGATATACGTACTTAACGAAGTAGACAAAACTCCAAAAAATGTAGAAAAAAATTCAACCCTCCTCGCCCTATTTTAGGAGTTTATTCGGTCGGGCAATCATTCTTCCTGAATGTTCTTCCAAGCTCAAGAGCGGGCACTAGACCTTAATGGTGGTGTGTTTGCCGCAAGTGACTCAATACTCACCCTTTCTAGATAATGGGCCTGAAAACGCTGGTGCTTTCTTTGCCTTTACGTCACCTGCTCAATATCTTCTGTAAAAGCCATACACACAATGTTGTTACTTCCTTTGACATTACAGTAAACCCAGTTACAGTTCATGTTTCGATTATTTCATCAGCGTATGTGTAGCATCATAAAAAAAACCAACAAAACTAGTAGAATAAAACCAGGAATGGAAATTAGGTTCAAATTTTTCATTACATATTATTCACACTATAACATTTTTGTGGGGAATCATTCATAACATATTGCATTACGACAATAGAGTTTAATATTGTCATCAAAAATTTGTTCTATTCATCATTGTAAGCTAAAATACTACAATTACACCTTTAGATCGTAAAAATCAATTTAAGATTATTTAAATGATACATTTTAGTGCATCTTTATTATTATTATTATTATTATTATTATTATTATTATTATTATTATTATTATTATTTCCTTAACTCCATATCTAATGGAATGAATATCATGCGAACACCTATGATTTGTAATGACTTTACCGACCAACAGCCTAGCCCTTTATTACCGCAGAAATAGTTTAATACCAGCAACAAATGGCATAAGTATCAAAAGAAAATTACAAAAACTTACGAATAAAATTTCAGAAAAAGCAGGACTGCACTCTAACTTGCGTTTGGTCCATATTCATTCAATATAGACGCAGGCGCCCACAACAGCACAAGCAATCACCAAGCCACTCAGAGAAGAGAAGGGTTGGGGTGGTGGGCGCCGAGGGGGGGGGGCGAGTGTCGTCGAGGAAGAGGTTCGGTCGCCTCGCTGTTACGCGTTGCCCATCGATCCAGCGCCAGCCCCCACACGGACAGCTCGCACACAACGCGGCCGCCGTCGCCACCCTCTCAAATGGCTTCCGCGCAATCACGCACGAGTTTAAACGCAATTCAGAAGTCAGCAAGTGACTTTCTACAGAGGTGAGACGGAATGCTAGAAAGACGAGAGGGCGAGCTAACTCTAAGCTTTTGGGCTTCTCTAGTGGGTAACAGTCCTCCTCTCTCGTAAATAAACATGTGTAGAGATATTTTAATTGGAGAAAATTCTACGTAACTCGACATCATGATTACATACCTGGTAACTAATATGTTAATACTATTGTGAGGTCAAACAGCATAAAATAAAGATACTCTAAAATATAACATCAAATACTAAATACGCGAACGTTTGGAATGAACTTTATAATTTTAAATTGAAAGACGAGAACCGAATGAAATGTTAAATAATTATTCATAAGGGTTGTGGCAAAACACAAACGAACACTTTCTCAAAAATTTAAAAAAACTGTGTCAGAATTGGCTGCATTGAACCCAAACGTTGAATATAAAGCAAAAGGCACTGAAGACAACCACTAACATTCTGCTTGTGACTCCATTCCCCTATTTTTATCAAAAATTTTCCACCCCCCTCCCAGGTACCAATTAAAGTACCTGATTATTAGGAACCGCCTACGTACCGTGAAGTTTCGGTTAATGGACATAATCCTGAGAACTCCACTTTTTGCTATATTAATTTTAATATAATGTATTAAAATGCGTTTTGAAGAAATCTGAAAGCAGGAACGTGTATAACGTATTAAAAATTACACGATTTCATATCAAACTCAATTTTTCCCACCGGTAGGCAATATGCGTTTTGATGATTTGCCTGGCATATGTCATTCGTTTCTCCCGCGCAGTGTGTCGGCCCTGCCGGATCGGGGGGGGGGGGCATGCTTCCCCCCAAACGGCCTAGAGTTTTCGTTTACCTTCCTTTATTCGCCTAAATTGATTTAAATAATTATTTCTGATTGATTGATTGTCAGTGATTCAGGGCGCGTCCTTTACTATGGTCATTAGTCTCGTAAGTGTAGTGCGTGTTTTTGCTCGATAAGTGCGGTGGTCTCTCCCGTTAGATGGCCAGATCCGGCGCTGACCTACGGGGTTTTCGGCTAATGGGGTTTTCCCACAACCAGGTATCTCCCACCAGCGTGGCACCGCCCAGCCGGAACAAGTTCAAAGTCCCTGACCGGTCTCCCGGCATGTGTGGTAGTGTAGTGCATAGTGTGTGTGTGTGTGTGTGGTGTGTGTGTGTGGTGTGTGTGTGTGTGTGGTGTGTCTGTGTGCAGTGTGTGCGGTGTGTGTGTGCAGTGTGTGCGGTGTGTGTGTGCGGTGTGTGTGTGCGGTGTGTGTGTGCGTGTGCGCGCATGTGTGTGTGTGAATGTGTATGTAAGGGGTGAGGATATGACAAGGAAGAGGAGGGAAAGATTGTGTGCTGTTCGTGGCGCGTGTGTGAGGCTACTGCTCCTGCATTCGCCTGGCGTTGATCGGAGAAACCACGGAAAACTACCGATCAAAGCAGCCGGCCGCTAGAATTCTCCTCCTGACGCCGACTGAATCCATCCCAGCTGAAAAGCTAGTGTCGAAAATCCTGCCGCCGTCGGGATTCAAATCTAGGACTTTTTTATGTTCGAATTATGTAATTATTTAAACAATAATGTTCAATAGTATCATACCTACAGTACATAATTAATAACAAATGTTTATTGTTCAACAAAAATCTACGTTCCCCCTCCCTCAAATGATCGGCCCCTGGTTTTGAGGCGGCTCCGCTGTGCCGCCACACGAGGCGTAGGCGCCGGGGCGAGCAGAGAGCGGTCGGCGACACACGCGGCGTGCCCCAAGGGCCGAGGGTCGGGCGCGCGTCGCGGCATCGACCGGCGGCGGCAGCGGCAGCGGCGTGATACGCGATTCCTGGCGCGTCGCCCACCCGCCCCCGCCCACGCAGCTGATGAGCGCGGAGACACGCCGCCTTCGCCTCCCCGTCCCTTCCCGTCCCTCCCCCCGCCAATCGATACCCCGCCGCCGCCGCTGCTGTGCCATCCGGGTCGCGGACGTGCGGCTTTCCACGAAAGACAAGAGCCTTTCCTGTGCCGGTCAAATGTCGTTTACACAGGGGGTTTGGTACTCGTCGACTAGCAGGGACGGTTTCTGGCTCGGTTGTTGCCGCCATAATTCCTCAATACCAATCTTAAAAATATTCGCAGATTATTTTAAATGAAAATTCATTATTTCTCCAAAAGCATTTTTGTTCTTCGCAACAATTTTTTTATTTATTCATAATGACATCAACCGAAGCTGATGAACACATATTAACTCAATACATCAATCAAACTATCGCTTATCAATAAAGAAGAAACATTCGCAAGTTATATCACAATCATCCATCTCTATACTGGAACCCCAGCCAACAAAACAATTGACTCCTCCTCATCGGGACCAACGCATTCAACAAGCCTCACCTTGAAGGAGTCAACTGTCATAGCCGACATACATTCATGTAGGAGACAGTTCCAACTGTTGATAGCTACGTTGAAGTGCTATGAACCGATGTGTACTTCATCGACAAAAGTCTTACTGCTATTTTGTTCCCAATGACGAAGTTATAGTAGTTGAGCAAACCGAGATGTCGGTCGAATTCACATTCATTTTTCGTGCGTGCAAATTGCTTTCCCTACGCCAGCGTCTCAAGCCGTAATGTGGCATAGACCAGCGTAGTTTGGATGCTTACAAACCTCGCTCCAGCAAGTGCCCACTTCCGTGCCCACTAACCGGTTTGGAGCTCTATTTCAAAAGATCTGTTTTATGGTTCACAGCTGCAACCAACTACAAATTGTACCATGAACCGCATCATAAGAAGATGCCATTGATTGTGATCAGGTGATACGAAAAAAATATTATCTATAAAAACGAAAGTATTGAAGGGGCTTGGAAAAACGGATGCCTAGAAACCATTAGTAAAGAATCTTTTATTGTTGATTTCCAATTTTCTTTGGTGAATTGGAGCGGTAATTTGTCTTTACTTATTTACATATCTTTCCGGACAGCTTATTTTTAAACCAAACCACTTCAGAACCAATCCAATTACTACGAAATACACTTTTTTATTAGGTGAAAATACGTCGAAAAATGTTTAATACACATTATATTTTTTTCTTTTCACTTGTTTCAGAAAGATTGAAACAAAATTAAAAACAGTGCCTTACGTGAAACAGTTCATTAAATTTCCTACGTATTTTAAATTCCAATGCATTCACGATATCAATTCATTAAGGGAAGCAAATCGAAGGCACTCGGTCCTCACAGCCTCAAAGGGAAATTTGCTGACGCTATTTCCTCCCATTGTGCAAGCCTCAGCCACCAAGCAAAACGTTATCGCTCTGAGTAAAACATTGCCAACGAACGAGTGATAAGAGCGTGACAGAGTTGAAACAACGCGGAAACGTGACATGGAAGCACCTCGGCAAAGAAAGTTGTAAGCGCGTTGACGTTTATTATCGCGCGTTCACGCGCGAATGCACAGCATGGCCTGGGGAGGGGGGTGGAGGTGAATCCAGTGCTGCGTAGCCGGGAAAATCCCGACCATGAAAACCGTGGCCGGTCGTCAGTTTACGCTAGTCGGTGGTGGGTAAAAAATATTTTGATGGTCATTTTTTTTTTCATTTATTTCTGCTTGGCCCGAAGGCCCTCAGTATCCGAGTACGATACAGTGATGTTACATTGAATTTTTTTAAATTTTAATTTTATTTTTAATTTTAATTTTGTATTTTTTTTAAATTATAAATTAACAAGTCGGATAGCCGAAATCGCTAAGGCTGTAGTGCCGTGGGGATCTCGGACGGAAGGATCGCGGGTTCCAGTCTCACCTCGGACATGGGTGTGTTTGTGTATGTTTGTTTGTGCCGGCAATTCATCCTTCGTTATCATCATCATTCCATCTTCCATCGCCCCAGGACCAACAACCCTGGGGTATAAAAATCGGATTCAGCGTAATGCTGATCCCCCTTATTAGTTACATGCAAGACTTGCAACGTGATAAAATTATACTGAGCCTGCGCAAGTGCATGTCCTGCGTGGTCCAAGATGGCCAATTCGCGAGAAAAAAATAACGCAATTGGTGTAAGTCAATTTGATCTAATTTATCAGGATAAAGGATTTTGCATCAAAACAAAAGTGTAAAATATATACGTAACAGTTCAGCAACAGGAATTTTAAACTATTAAGGCATAAATCTCGACAAAGCTCGGAAGAGCAACGGCGAAGCAAAGAGATAGATAGAGAGCAAGGAAAAGGGCAACGTAAAGAGTGATACTGACTTTCCACTGCATTCAATTGTACAGCAGATATGACGCAGGAACTTTAAATGCCACTTACAGTTTAATGACGAGGACAAGGGCGATGGCGTAGGCCACGGCACGAGAGGAGACAAGGGCAAGGTCGAAGAGGCAAAGGGAAACCGGGGAGGGGCAAAGGGCGAGGAAGGGAGCTAGGCAGAAAGCGAAAAAGAGGGCGGGACTGAGAGTGAAGAATTGGACGAAGCACAGAGGGTAAGGTGAAAAGCTGGGCAGAGAGCAAGGCAAAGGACGAAGCAAAGGGCATGGTAAAGGGTGAGGCAAGGGGCGAAGCAGAGAGCTAGGCACGGGACGAGGCAAAGGGTCAAGCAAAGGGCGAGGCAAAGGGCGAAGGGCGAAGGGAACGAGGCAAAGGGCGAGGCAGAGGGCGAGTCAAAGGGGAAGGCGGAGGGCGTGGGCGGTCGGACGCTTCTCGCTAGCGGCCGATCGCAATTTTCGAATCCCTTTGTAGGGGCGCCCTCCCTAGGCTGAATCGCAGTTGCAGGAAAGGGAGGGGTAAGGTAGGAGGGCGGGGCTGTTGCTGTGTGCCACTCGAATTGCGACTGAACCCTCGCAGCCCAGCCATTGCACAGGAAACCTTCGGTCGGCCACTTCCCAAATCACGCCGTGAAACCTCCTGTTTGGAGTTCAAGATACTTCATTGTAGGAAGTACGATTGATTGATTGATAAGTGATTCCGGACGCTAAGGCTATTAGTCCCGCGTGTAGTTTGTGTTTTCCAGCAACTGCAAATGTAGCGCATGTGTTTTCCTCAGAAGGTGGTGGTGAGCTTCCTCCGCTGGATGGTGAGATTCGGTGCCTATTGTAACGTCGTGGGTAGGGATCTCTCCACAAGGAAACAGACACAAGTGGGTATATACAATTTATTTACATTAATTTATGTACCTGTTTACAGACCTCACTGTAAGGTGTTTGTCAGTAGTGCCGCAGCCCCCCTCTAGGATACGGATAGGCAGCCCGCGCTTAGATCGCGCGCGCGCCCTTGGCCCCGACAGAGGGCTACCCCGGCACTCTCGCTGCCCAAGTCAGAAGACCACGGAAGTCCGAATCGGTTGAACCGGGTTGAACTAACAAGTTGGCGGATTCGAAAATCCGGCCACCGTCGGGACTCGAACCCTAAGACCTCTGAGGCGCCTTTGCGGACGACATCAATGGATCTTAGCAAGAGACATCAGTTGATGCCCTGAGCCACCTTTGCCGGTGTAAACTTCGGTCGGCAACTTCCCGTATCAAGCCGTGAAACCTCCCTTTTGGTGTTCAATGTGTTTCATTTTTGTGACGTTTGACATTTCGGCGGCACTAACAGTGAACAAATTCAAATAAAATATTAAGAAAAACAATTAGCTTAAAGACTCACTGAATCTCGATATAATCATCTGAATCTTTTCAGGGGTACAGGGCTGTAGAGGGAGCAAAAGGCAAATGATAATTCGCCCAACACACAAATCGCTACAAATCTAATGGTGTAAACTTCGAGGTTGGTACGGGTGCACTATTACATTCGCCTTCCATCGCTGTGAATCGGTTTTGATCGCCTCCAATCCATATGGTATTTGCGATGGGGAATGCTACCTCTCGGCAGGTATAGTTGGAGACCTCCCATTTCCCCTACCTCCCATTCCATCATATCCCCAATTTTATCTACATAATTTACCCTTTAGATAATCACTTTTTTCCTTTTCAACAGTTAAAAGGCCCATACCCCCATTAAATATACAAAACTGTGACCTGCAGAATTCAATACAAGTTTTGTATATATCTTGGGCCTCCTCACCCATTGAAGATCCCAGCTACGTCCTATTCCTACCTTTTGAAGAGAACAATAGATCTATCTTTTTTCTCAATATATTTTTAGATCCCAAGTCACTTTTTGCCTCTTGTTCAAATATCCTTAGCACCTACTCCTGAAGTACGATGGAATGAATGAGCAGAAGATAACATGTAACGATCTCGTTGCATTTCATTATGAGTGATATTTTCACATCTGCGTTTTTATGCACGCTGTTGGTCGTGCGTTGTGCTTCGCAGTCAAAAAGCGAAGCATATCTCTGGAGTCATGTATATATTAAAAATAATTAAGCGTGGAAAAGCTTTTATTAAGTATAAGTTCTCCATGAGAACGCTACTTCCCGGATGTTTTAGCGATGTTTGTAGCGCTGCCCGCAACCTTCACGGATGTCCCTGAGTAATGTTAATTAGCGACTTTTAGTGGGAAAGCGCTTAATTACAGAGTTGGATCACTGATTGTATTTCTCCCCAAAAGACACGACGAAAGTGCAAAGACGAAAGTAACGTTGTAGCCCAGCGCTGCGCTTCCACATACAAAGGTGACACAGATAAAGACGAATTCCATTCCTTCACGAATGTCATCATGGCTTGAATCATGTCAAATATTCTCCAGTAAGTCTGTGTTACTGATAAAGAGAAGGTACCGAACACGCTATTTATGGATTCATATTTCGTGTTTCCCGGCGCGTCAACTGATATAGTCATTAGTCCCGTTAGTGTAGTGCATTTTTTTTCTCGGGACATGGTGGTGATGTTTCCCCGCTGGATGGCGAGATCCGGCGCCGACCCACCGTCGGTTAGTGGGGTTTCCCCCTGATCAGGACTCTTCCACCAGCGGTGTACCGCCCCAGCCGGGTCAAGCTCTAAGCTCCCGACCGGTCTCCCGGAATATGAGGTAGTGCAGTGCATGTTAGTGTACGTGTGTGTGTATGGGGAGAGGATAGGACTAGGAAGAGGAAAGACAGATCGCGCGCGGTCCGTGGCCCGTTTGCTAGGGTACTGCTCCGGCATTCGCCTGGTGTTGATCGGAGAAACCACGGAAAACTACCGATCAGAGCAGCCGGCCGCTAAAATTCTCCTCCAGACACCGACTGAATTCGACGTAGCTGTTGAAAATCTTGCCACCGTCAGGACTCGAACCTTGGACCACCCGGTCAGAGGCGCTGCAGTGGCATCAGTTTATGCACTGCGCTACCGCTCCCGGTTCCTGTTAGTGTGGTTCATGGTTTCATCACGAGAAGTGAGGTGATCTTTCCCTGGCAGATGGTGAGGTCCGGCGCTGACCTACACGTCTTGCGAGGTTTTTCCCATTCACGTATGGCCCTCCATCGGGGCACAGTCCCAGTCGGGGCAAGCTCCAAGCTCCCGACATGTGTGGAGTAGAGTAGTGCATGTAAGTGTTTAAATAAAGGGTGAAGGTACAAGGAAGAGAAAGGAAAAATCGCGCGCGGTCCGTGGCCCGTTTGTTAGGTATTCCCATGTCATTCGCGTGGTATTGATCCGAGAAACCACGGAAAATTGACATTCAGAACAGCCAGCTGGTAGAATTTTTATCCAGGCAGCGGCTGACTAAGACCTAACTATCTGGTAGGGGACGATAAACCTGTCATCGTCGGGACTAGAACCTTAGGATCATTGACGTAAGTATTCAGCGTAAATATACGTCAGTTAAACGCTGGGATTTAGGCCCTACGTGTTAAACGAAAAAATGAAACATTAAAATCGATATAATGTACAAAATGTATTAATAATACAGTAGTTCACAAAAAATCTTGAAATTGAATTAGCATATTTTATCACAGAACTATAACAAAAACATCTGTAGTTTTATGATAGGGTGACATGAAACTATGTTTGAAGCAGTGATTATAGAATTATTATTAACGCTTATTTAAGCTTCTAATTACGCCTTAATAGTTTCAGTCAAAAGTACCTCCTGAATAGTATTCGACAATACGTTCAGTTCACTGAACAGCATTCGTGTGTTCTCAGGTTTTCACGACCAATGACGTGCCGGTCTGTACAAGAGGTTGGTACGCCTGGCGCCGCGTTTCGAGAGCTCGTGGCCGCGCGCGGGCGAGGGCGCAGTCGCAGGCGCAGAAATTCCGCTGCGCGTCGAGTGTTTGCTCTGCTGCGACGCTGTTGAGTCACCGCGACGCTGCGCCGCGCAGCGCCAGGTCCCCACGGTCCCCCGGCGGCATGAACCTAGCTACCGCTTACTCCAAGCACTGCCAAGCCATTGGAGGTCGACTAGCCCTAAGAGCGTGAGATTGATTAGTGATTCCGGGCGCGTCAACTGCTAAGGTCATTAGGCCAGTAAGTGTAGTGCATTGTTTTCCTCGCGAGGTGACGGTGATCTTCCCCCGCTAGCTGGAGAGATTCGGGGCCGAACTACACGTCGGCTAGCGGGATTTTTCTCAACTAGGTATCTCCCCACTGTGGGGCACCGCCCCAGCCGGGACAAGCTCTAAGCTCCCGACTGCTCTCCCGGCATGTGTGGTAGTGTAGAGCGTGTATGTAAGAGTGTAAGTCAGGGGTGAGGGTGGTGCAAGGAAGAGGAAGGAAAGATCGCACGCGGTCCGTGGCCCGTTTGTCAGGGTACTATTCCGGCATTCTCCTGGTGTTGACCGGAGAAAGCACGGAAAACTACCGATCAGAGCAACCGGCCGAATTCTCCTCCAGTAAGCGACTAGATTCGCCCTAGCTGAAAAACTCGAAAATCCTGCCGCCGTCGAACTCGAACCTACGATCTCCCGGTCAGAGGCGTTGTAGTGGCATCAGTGACACATGGTGCACTAAGCCACCGCTCCCGGTGACTAAACTAACTCGAAATGATAGCGGAGCCGGCTAATCAGTCGAATTTAACCGGCGATTTAATATCGCAATGCTAATAAGTCACTCGTTCATATTACACCGAATTTGATCCCACGTCTGGTGGGAGAGGGTGCTGCTAACTCCATATTCCCATGGTGCATCATCAAGTACTAATGTACGGTTATTAGTCTCGAAAGTGTAGCGCACGTTATACCCCGGGGAGTGGCGGTGACACCGCCTTGCTGCAACCTGAGATCTCACGCCAATCTGCATGCTACTTTGCGGGGTTTTCTCCCTACAGGTATCTTCCCCAGCGAAGCAGCGTCCCAACTGGCCCGATCCCTAGATCGGCTGAGCTAAGCCAGCATTGTCGCGCTCTCAGCAGCTAGTCTGGCTGGGGAGTCTTCGGGTTCGAGTAACAGAGGTGGAAAATTTTTGTCACTACCTTTACAGCCAGGTCGAATTCTGCCGCTGTCTGGAGGAAACTTTTAGTGCCCGACTGCTCTGATCTGTAGTTTTCCGTAGTTTCCCCGATTCACACTTACGCGAACGCCGTAGTTGTACCTTAACAATACACGACTGACGGTGCACGATCTTTCCTTCCTCTTCCTTGTTCTATCCTCACCCTTTACTTACATGCCTGGAGTCCAGTCGGGATCTTAGAGCTTGCCCCGCCTGAGTCTGTGCTCCATTGGGGAAATACCTGGAAGAGGAATTCCCACAAAGACAAGAGGTCTCTTCAATGCGTTAGACGAATTTTCGCTTGATCCGTATCAGTTTTGTAGCAAAAGCGGCGACTTTTACATCATTTGACAAAAAGCGGCGACTTTTACAAATATGAATAGTAATTTGTCTGAGTGATACAATTTAAAAACCTAGTTATCAGGGCTCAATATAAAACTATGAATTCAAAAACAAAGTCACATTCAAAATAATATCGGGACATTAGTACTTTACATACTATTACATTACTACACACTACATTAGTATACTACCACATACTATTGCATTAAAATGGAATTCGGTCTACTGATGCTCTCTGAACTCTGTCTGCCTGATTATTACTCTAATCACTGTTTAAATATACCCCACTAAAAAGGAAACTACCGGAATTTTGAAAGAATTTATCCATGGTTTCCACCTTCCCCACTCGTGACATCAGCGTATCTGCCGGACCCGGGCTTTTCCTCCTTGTAAGCCCTGCGGCGGGGCCCGGAGGGGGGGGGGGGCGAGCGTTCACCTGGGTGACTCAAGAGGCGGAAGGAAGAAAAGTTTCCACCACGAGCGCTTCTTATTTGTGAGTATTATTTCGTTTATTCTGAATAAGAATGACCGCACGATATGTTCTTTCGAAAGAAACTCCAGGGACGCCTTCCTTGTTTCTTGTCTCAGAGTTGGGAAAGAGTTGTTATATTTGAATTTATGTTTCAAGAATGAGTCCATTTTCACGCTGGAAATGGTGTATAAACTGAGAGAGAAGCAGGCGAACAAATATAAGCAGTTAGTTGGGATGACTCTTGTAGGTCGTTTCAAAATCACTGCCGAGAGGGAAGTTCTTTTTGTTGAGCAAGAATTGTCCTAATGTGAATATATTTGCGATTTGTTTGCCAGGGGTACGAGCAAGGAACGGAATCTGCAATTGGTAACGTGACAAAATTTGAATTTGTTACTTTTACAACTTCTGTAGACGGTAAAGAGGTTTATAGAGATGCACACTTTTATGTTTCTCATGTTTAAAATATCAGAATGAATATTTTGCTCTGTAATTACATTTTGGAGAGACGTCGTCTCATATATTCAAATCTTTATAGGGTTAGAAACTGACGCCTGAACCCTCTATTTGTCACTTAATTTCTCCAGGATGAAGGACTTTCAGAAATCAGAATCTTCATTAAACAATAGTTAGATTTTTTCTTTTGTAAAATCATTCCCATTCCCAGATTGTTTTCATATTTTGCGTCTGTAGTAATAAATACAATCAAACCTCACGGTTTTGATCCATGTGGTTCCATACAATTTTTTTCGTTTCAAATATTTGTTCAGATAGTCGATAATTCACAGACAGATTTTTTCATGACCGTATTGTATCGGTAGTAATTCCTTAAAAAGGTTAAGACAGTTGATTGCTGATTAAAGTCACTCAATAAAAATCCCTGAAAACTTAGGAAATTACAGAGTTATTAATTTTCTTCACCAATTAAGTATTAAGTTAGCCTACAAACTTCAAAGTTCCACATACATACAATAAAACCTAGTTCGTATTTGTGAAATTCTGTTTGCGTATAAACATTCACGGAACTGAAGCAGTTCCATAAGACTCGCTGCTCCATAAGGCAAATATAGATCGCCGTATTGCCTTTTCCCTATGATATTAAAACGCCAAAAGGGAAGAACACATAATGGAGTACCCAATGAAAACCAAGAGTGGTTAGACTAATGTAAAACGTATTTTCAGAAAATCACCTATCACGTCTGGAACAATGGTTCCTGATCCCCTGCTTATCATTTTACCACTAGCTGTATTTTAAGCTAATTTCTAACTAATCATAGCAATCAACCACTTATCTATCCTTATAATCATCATGCAATTCCCATCATCATGAACATCATCAATCATGTTCAGAGAATTCAAATCTTTGTTCACCAATTTTGCTAAGAGATATTACGAAGATGAAAGGAATAGTTTCAATTCATAGTTCATTTGTTTAATTTTTGCTGAAACTTTTATTTACGGTTTTTAGTTGAATATGTATGCATTGTAGTAGTGCTTTACAAAACGAACAAAAAAAGCTTCACCTGTATTTCCCCACATTCAACACACGCACTTGCTGGAAAACATTTTGCATAATGAAGCCAGTCTCGCATTTCAAACCGCACTTGAATCACACATGTTACACATTATTGGAATTATGAATTCCAGTTAACCCTTAACCACTGACATGGGTCCGCCTGGGCATGGCAAGTTTTAATTTGCTTGTCCCTACTATGTAATTTGTAGCATGAATTTCCCTCTCCGTTAGGATCTCAATATCTTGCTTAATAAACATTTCAGTCACACACTTTTCCTACGCACGTGCCAGCGCAAAAATGTGTTGTGACTTGTGGAGTGAGGTGAAGACCTATGTAGGCCCATCTTAGTGCCTGTTAGTTTTCCCTCTGGCCTTTTATCTTTCTGTCGTAAGAGGTTCAGATAAAAATCTTGAAGTTCTTGCGACATCTTTGCAAATAGTATGGACGGAGCATTTTAATGCTACAAGGAGGGAAGAAAAAATAAGCAGTAGCAAGTGGTGAAACTACTTTGGTTACTTAAACCATCGATTACATACCACATGAACTTGAGAATAAAAGTTCCATTTGTTCAAATAGTACTCACTATGTTTTTATATTTACCATTCCTTCAAATGTAATAAAAATCGCCGCCACATCCCGCGATAAAAATAATCACTACACTTACGGGAATAACGCCTTAGCTCTTGACGTGCCCGGAATCACTAATCAATTAATCAATCAATGTACAGTATGAAGCATATTAGCATACATCACTTTTGAGCCTATCCGCCGAACTTGAGCTGCACATGCACAGAAGTTCAAAAGTAGTGACCGCTACTCTAATGTCGATTCTAAATATAACATCAAAAATCAGAACAGTCCTAAAGGTAGTGAACACTTGCGATGTCACCGTGACACTGGTTCTACACAGGCAAGAAGGTATAAAGTTTTAACTTACAGTATCCAAGACCAATTCTCGCACGAAAGGTTCAAGACACGCACTTACCTGAAACAAACAAAACCATAATTACATTATATCATAATGAAACAATATGAATAGACGAATACAACTAGCTAGAAAAGTTAATATTTCCTATGCTTTATCATTACTTCATAATGGTATTACTTTATGAAAGCCTTGCAGTTATAAAGTGCTCAAAGAGGTCAAATAAAAGGCGATTCTGTGTCATTTGTCTCATTCAATACGGAAGTGTTGCCCACAGGAGCTTAATGTTTATAAGAGAGTAGATGCCCTTGTCTCATACTTATATACAATAATACTTGTCCATAACATTAGATCACCACATAACTTATTGGTGTTTCAAATTTGGCCGTATGATTATAAGTGTGACTGACTCAGACTTCAAAAATTGTAAACAATTTCATTTCCAGACGTAAGGGCAAACAGTGAGTGCTAATTCTTAGTCAAACGTTTGAAATCTCGAGTTTTCACACATACTGTAGTAAAAAAGCTCATCCATCGCATTCCAAATCTAATTAGTTATGACATTTCACGTTAAAAAAGAAAATATGTTCTGTATATGTTTGATACAACCTAACATGGTACGTTACGTTTTATTTTCAGTACTTTTAAAAGAACTATATAAAACATAGTTGTACTAGTTCTGAAAGAAAGAGAATCTTACACCGAGAAATCCTGAGACATTGACAAAGGCAGAGTATGAATAAAAGAAATAACACGAATGGTTTACTGGATTTACAATCGGCCGCTCCTGTGAAGTCATTACGTCCCTAAAAAAACATTTTCTTGCCTTTAGATATCGTGAGCAACAAAATGACAGGTTGAATAGACATAAAACGAACGCAAACAGAATATCATGCTCAGAGATTTGTAATACAATCACCAGACAAGTGCACAGCACACAATACAATGATAAATTTGAGCTTGCCAGAGCAAAAATTCAGAGTCAGTGTGAAACCTGAGAAGATACTCCCGCAACGCGATATTGTGGAGCGCGTGGTACGATGACCTTGCTCGCAACGCAAATGTTAAATTAAAAGTCACACATCGCGTGAGAGCAGATTCTAAGCGTAACGCAAATATTTGGTTGTTCGTGTACTTAGAAACCTTGACATCATTCTCTTTCATTAGTCTTCACTGTAGTCTCCACGTCTTTTCCACGTGGAAGTTACAAATAGGATATTAAACACACTATATTTTACTACACTCACCCCATAAAGCAGTCGCATGGCGTAGTGTTAATTGTCCACAAATTGGAAATTTCTCGGAGCTCATAAAAATGTATTACCGGTGTAGTGTCATAAAAATTCGCTGATGAAATACGCAGTAACCACTAAGTCAATTAACGATTCCTGGTGACCAATGAACATGACAATGGTTTGGGGACCACCAACATTTTTTGCATTCAGTTTGAGTATATGTCGATTTAAACGTAAGAGAATTTATAGCTATCAGCACGGACGCGGTTACACAATCAGGAACTTGGCTGCAACTCAATTTTTCATATTGAAACTCCCGATTGGCTAGCCACGTCCCAGACCAAAGGTAATTCTTCCTATTTTAATTCGAATATAGTACGTACTGCAGCAGACAGGAGCGTTTTACCACAATACAGAACGATTTCTTTAAGAGGTAAGTGCACAAAAAACGTTTGTACCTCGGCCGTAAGGTTAATATTTTTGGACTGTCGTTTACTAACCTCGGCTCTGCTGGTGCAAATACCTTCACATTTCGTCTTTGATACAATCGCTTTGAAAACTGAACCGATTCATCCGAAGTAATATCTTCAGTAATATTCTCTCTGGCAAATATCGACGGTAATTTTATTGATTTTCAATACCTGATTTAATAATCTCAATCACCTGATTTAATAACATTTTTTTTCAGGTTCAGGATATGCCGATTTCGACTATCCGTGCCGGGTACCCACTACATCCCTCATGATGACAAATAGTAACCACTAGACACTTATACAATCGCGGGCTCCTCGGACTGCGGTTATTACACTCACAAGGCCTTCCGCGACAACACACACATATGAAAGATAAGGAACAAACAATTGCAAAAATTCAAGGCGTTGTCATTGCCAACAATTGTTGGCAATGACAACGCCTTGAATTATTTCAATGCCAACGACAATTCACCGCTAAACCAATAAGGAACAAACAACCATGCCTACAACGTGACGTGAACCCGAGACCCTTCCGCACGGCACATGCTGTAGCCACCTCGGCATTAATCTGAAGAGATATCCTCCGTAATATTCTCACTGACAAGTAACGAAAAGTAATTTCATGACTTTGCATGAAGCTCAATCATCAGATTTAATAACAAAAAACTACAATAAATGTGCCCATTATGACGACAGCAATATTCTTCACTCGACCTTCCCACAAACTAAACGTCTGCCAAGTTCAAAATAACCGGTCGGATAAACGACAGGATATTTTGTCGGGCGAACAGTTACGAAAGTTCAAAGGAAATGAGAACTAACATGAGATTTCTCTCACCTCAGCACGGGGAACACCCGAACACGCGAACGTGCATGATGCAGAAAATTGTGTATAATGTTCAAGCGAGAACTCGTTAATCACATCTCAACGTAGTTTCACGGTAGCACGAAAATTATACCATGTTGAATTCTTGAACGAGGAGTTCGAAATTATCCTGCAAAAATGACTACATTTGTACTTCCATGAATTTCGTAAAAGAAAGAGTTTAACAACTCGCGAAAAAATGTTCTTTTTCTAGTCGCCGCGTTGTAATTTGTACTATAATTTTTAATACGAGGGTTATTTCATATGTTACGGAAATCATGATGAATGCCAAACACATGGTAGTAGTGTGTCTAAATATCTGTGCAACATCACAGGACACCACTGTCAACATCTTTCAACTACGTTGGTGCTACTTAATGGCGGACATGTATTTTCCTTTTCGAGTTGCCCATGAAAGACTTTCGGCTTATCATGATCCAGAATTTCCAAAGATTTACTGCAATATTAATTACACCAAAAACTTTTCCTATACTATCAGATTATATTTGTCAAAGCAAAATTCATCGTGCAGAAATTGTGAAACTGACATTCGAAAACCACACAACATTGCGAAGTTTAAGTCGTAGAGAATTCTTCTCGAAACTGTATTGCTTACAGATACATTTTTTAGCTTACCAGTTTTACCACATTTTTAAAATCTGCCTTACAGTACTCACGCTACACGTCAAATGAACTCCTAAAAGTACCACCATTTTTTCAAAGTAATATCACAATGTCACTACGAACAAAATTAAATCCCACATCCAAAACGGAAAATAAATCGAAAATATCTTTAACAAATTGAAATGAAAACAATTCACAAGATCCTACACGATCATTTAAAAAAATACAAATAATATTCTGATAGGCAGAGATTTAGCTGAATAGAAATGCACCGGAAATCCATCCTAGGAAATACGTTTTCTTTGCAATATTATTCATACACGTTTTGCAGTCACTGGCAATATTGTTTATAAGCCGGGCATACGATGATGGGTACGTCCATGGTTAAGGTGAGTTCCGGTGAAGGCTTTTTTCCCAAATAAATCATTCCTGACAAGCAGTACCTGGTGTTGCATGTGATATCAGAAGCAATGTAACTGACATTGCACCGGAGAGGTGCAGCAATAAAAGGGAATTCCGGGGGCAAAGATCACACACAGAGAGCAACGGAACAAGCCACCCTAGTAGTCGGTAACTGTAATGGACACCTCATTGTTTGTCTGAGATCCTGGAAGTACAAGCTACACCTTTAGAGCGGATGTTAGGTAGTAGAACCGTCGGTTTTACACCACCTTCTTCCCCAAGGTGGTCGGAGTTTGTATCAGATGCAGATGCTTTTGGCATCTGGAGAGACTAAATGTGAGTTTGACGGAACACGTTTGGTTAGATCCTGTCAATGATAGCAGACCTCTATAAATCTGATTAGAAGAGATGATGAGATTGCAAGAAAACTTCGGACAGAGAGTGACAGTTCATGATCAGTAAAACTGTTTCCTAGAGGGAAATCTTCAGACATAACAATTTAATTTGAAAACGCGGATAATTAATGAGTAAACTTAGTAGTACTCTGTTTCAAACACACTGAGGCCGAATATAAATTACATTATTTTAGTAAATCCTTTTTCTTTACTTCAACTGTTTATTAAAACTTCGACAATTTTGTACAGAGTGACACTTTCATGTCCTAAAATAAACTTCACTATCGTCTCTGATTCTCAAAAAGTTGAGGTATACATTTTCATGTATTATTTTCTGTTTATAACTGTTGTTTAGTTTTAAGATCAGTATGACTCTCAAAAAGTAAACTAAAATATTATGTGTCAGCAGCATGTTGAGTAATTGCTTTCAAGTTTCTCCTCGCATTGAGTTTGAAGTTCTTGTAAATGTCCATACCCTTGAAAAACAAGTTTTTGACGAACAAGGATTAATATTTTCTTTTTTAATTGAGGTGTTACTGCTCCTCCGTTTCGGAAGATTTATTACAAAATAATTACACACAGTATTCAAACAATTACGCCTTCACAAGTAGTGTGCGCAGCACATTGCTTTTGCCAGGCGCCTCGCCGAAGGTCGTAAAAGTGCCGAGATACGCCCTATCGGAAGCCATCGTGACGCGCAGCGTATGATGCAAGTGGCCTCGTTACCGCCCTGCCGCCACCTCCCCGCGCAATCGCCCTGAAATCACTTCGGTTCCAGCGCAGCGCCCACAGTCAGCCAATCCCGTCTTGATGCGACCCGCCCCGTCCCGCCGCGCCCCGCCCTACTACGCTCCACCCCGCCCGATCCGCAACGCCCTGCCCCGCCCTGCCCCGCCCCGCCCCGCCCCGCCTCGCCCCGCTCCGCTCCGCCTCGCCTCGCCTCGCTCCACCCCCCCATTCCGCCCCACCCGCTCCGCCCGGCCCCGGGTCTGCCCCGTCCCGCTCCGCCCCGCCACGCTCCGCCCTGTCCCGCTCCTCCCTGCTCTGCTCCGACCCGCTCCACCCCCCCGTTCCGCCCCACCCGCTCCGCCCGGCCCCGGTCTGCCCCGTCTCGCTCCGCCCCGCTCCGCCCTGCCCCGCTCCTCCCCGCTCTGCCGACACCCGCATTCCACCGCCCACCAACCCGCCACAATCCTCCACCCGCCACAACTGTCATTGAATCGCCCACTACCATTAAGTGAGCCCCGCCCATCTGTTACTTCACCCTGCACCGCCACCACACTCCACCCTCTATCCTTCCCCGCCACTCCATTCCGCCCTCCCCCTCTCCCTTAATCCACCCCGCCCCTTATCCCTTTCTGTCATTTAAATCCGCTTTTCCCTCCAGTCCTCTATTCAGACTCGTCACCCCACCCCCTCCCCCCGCTTTCCGTCCCTCACCACCAATCCACCTTGCCCTCTATCCCATTCCGCAATCTAACTCCGTTTTTTATTCCTGTCACTAACCGGTTGAGTTTAGCCTAGAATCAGCATTGTCACTTACTTTAGAGCGACTCCAACCGGGAGGTCTGTGTTTCGACTCGCGATGATGTCGGATTTTTTATTTTAGCCTGATAGCCAAGTCGATTTCACTCGCTGTCTGGAGGGTAATTCGAGCGGTCGGCTCCTATGGCCTTGATCGGAAGTTTTCCGTTGTTTCTTCGATCAATACGAAGCGAATGCCATAACAATATTTTCAATAACAGGCACGGACCGCGAACGATCTTTCCTAACTCTTCCTTGTCCTACCCTCCCCCATTACTCACATCCATTTACATGCACTACACTACTACACTTGTCAGGAGTCGGCAGCTTAAAGCTTGACCCTGCTGGGGAATAAATGGAGGGGGAAATTACTCACAAGTCGGTGCAGGATCTCAACAATGGGGGGGGGGGGAGAGCGCAACCTTTCACGATCACTTGAAAACTACACTAACGGGACTAATGGCAATAGCAGTTGACGTGTTCGGAAAAATCCTCTCCGTCCCCGCACCCAACCCAATATCTCTCCCTACCGTACAAGGCCCCGCCACACCACTATATTTAACGTCGAGAGCATTTGATTGTACTCACTCACACCAAATTATAATTAACATTAATATATTAAGTAGAAAAGGCCTTGCTCGGTGGCACGGGAGCTTGAAGCTACGACCGAGTTTGCACAGTCGAAGTTGAGGGAAAGAGTCGCGTCCAATGCGTAGATATTTTTTCTGTGTGGTTGTAGCTTATTCATGACGTATCACATTTTGTTCATGATGATTTATGTTCGACAATTGATTCGTAATGATTCATCATTGACCCCTCACGACCATCTTTCATTCAGTGGAAGGCAATGGCAAACTGTGGCCACTGTGATCTAATAAAAAATTAAGGGAGGGAGAGAGATGGTAGTGTACGCTCGGATTCCGATTAAAGGCACTCATCAACTCATCCTCATCGAATATTTTCCGCTTTCTTTCCTTCGCCCCCCTCCCCTCACCCAGTGCCAGTGCGTGGTCGAATGCGCCCCGGAGCCCCGCCCTGGCTCCGGTTACGGCTCGCAGCCCGCCCGGAAGCCCGCGGTCATCCACATGGCCGCCGCTCCAGCGCCGCACGCCCAGCCCCGGAATTCGGACGCGAGGCTGCGCGCCCAGCTCCGGCACCCAACTCTAAATTTTAATTACCGAACCTCACAGCCGGGTCCCACAGCATAGTGGTTACAGCGGTAGACGCGAGCTGCGGGTTCGAATCCCGCCTGTCTGTGGATGTTGGCTGTCCAGTAGTGACATGGTGGGGCATGATCGAAACCACATCTATAACCTTCAATGCCTCATTCCTTCCCAGACCCCTCCCTGCCTGAATGCTGAAAATGTGACTACCTGCGTGCCGGGGGGAGAGCGCTCCGGAATGGGCTTACGGGCCGCGCCTAATCCTGAGCGCCAACTGGCCGCCACCAAACCTCCCCACCTGGGAAAGGGTTCAAGCGCCGACAACGGCTTATGAGTAGTGCTCGGCCGCAATTGGCTTACGAGACACTGCGGAGATACGGAGTGGAGGCTAGTGTAAAGGGGCTCTAGAGTGTAAAAAATGCAGGGGTATTATACTGCAATTTATTCATAGCTGCCTGCAAAGTAAATCGTTTGTTAAGGTGTCGTCCAATCGGAAGGTTGAACGCCACCAGTGACGTCACTGTAGTGACGTGTAAGGCCCCGATTGGATGGCACCGTAGCAACTGTTGATGTCACAGGCAGCTACGGAAAAATCGTAGTATAACTGAGGCAGAAAGCTAACTGTACAGTTAGTTGATGTAAGACTGCCGATGTTAATACAATACCATTAATACCAATGGGCATAAAACTAGAAAATGGCAAATAGTTAAAAAGGCGATTGGATAAATTTAGTAGATAAACACGATTGGATACACTAAAACTTACATTTCACGTCGCTAAAATACCCTGTATGCTTGTTTGTTGGTAATTATACAAACGCGCAACCGCGCTTGTGAATAATCCACTAGCTTGAACCGTAAGGTCTTGTTTAGCCACTAAAACGAACTACTGTATGTTTCTCGACTGGGTGAAAAAGTGAATTTTATCATTAGCAAATGAGGAACTAAAGTGAAGCATTCGCCCCCTAGGCATATAATATTTATTTCTTAGGGATTAAATATTGTCTCTGTTATTACATTACGACAATGAAAACAAACGACATACCTGAGTAAAAATGTCTGTTTTTGAACACCAAGTGAAACACAAATGATTTGTTTTTCGCTTCCCCACCGAAATACACCAGCAAAACTTTCTCACTTACATTTAATATTTCTTTATCGTTACATTAATCTTTAAATTTGCACATTTTCTTACATATTTTGACAATGAATATATAATAGCTTTATTAGCAGCGTCAGAGATGCATTTAGCCATGGCCTCCCTTAAACACGTAGTTGTTTATTGACACATTCCTGGGTAACAAACACTACTCACGTATCACGAATTTTAAATTCGAAACCTTAATATTTTTAAATACATTTTCTGAAACTATTATAGCTGTGTGAAAAAATACCATATCCACATCGAGAGAGAAATTACTTTTCCCTGGGTATAATTGTAGCCCTCGGGCAACAATTACATAATATACCTTGGGGGGAAAATAATGAATTTCTCTACCTTGAAGTATAATCTTCAACATTTCTTTAATCTTTTGCTTCGAAACGAATTTCTACTGCGTCTACGAATGTTCCGTAGGCATTCGCTTAACAGAAAAAAAACGTCCCCTGCTCCCCCACCACCACCCTCCCCCGCCAAAAAAAAGAACACCGCTCTGGAAGCCCAGCGTGCTTAGCAGCGCCCCAAGACGGCAGGTGGCCGCGGGGTGGGGGAGCGGGGAGGGGGGGGGGTAGGCGTGGGAAGCGGCCTTCGCCACCCGCGCGCTGACCGCATTGCGGCGGCGGCGCCCCTCCCCTCCCCCTCGCTCCTCACCTCCCACCCCCCACCCCCCACGCCTCGCCCCGACCGGGCTCACTTTCCACTCGCCGCCTCACAACACGCCCACGCCGCTTCTGCAGCACATGAACACGATATTGCTGGTCTTCGGATTTTATTTGGCAAATGCCTATGTCACTTTTTTTGACGTGGGCACTCGAAATTAATTGAAGGGGTCGGGGGAACATAGTGCTCACCACATGTCTGCAAGTTTTATCCGCCAGAGGAAAAACAAAGTTAAAGTAAATTAAGGCGTCTTTGCGTTTATATATATATATATATATGCGTACATATATACATACATATATACATACATACATATATATATATATATACATACATATATATATATATATATATATATATATATATATATATATATATATATATATATTACATAAAACACAGAACTAAAAAAGCAGTCGAATTGTGTAAATTGGGCCTCTTTTGATTTCTGTGTTACTTTGTCTTTCTGAACAAATATATTCATTTATTTTGTAAATAATAAGCGCAATTTGCATGTTTCCGGAGTGTTACTATCCTTCTGCAATGAAAAAAGCATTTTTTCAAGCTAACTTTTGAGTGCTTATTGCGGCTCTGCCATTCAGAAAAGCCAAGTACGTTATTAGACAAAATAAGCTTAAAATTGTTTTAAGAACTTATTTTTCAATATTCCTCCTGGGACACCCTACGCGCATATATAAACTCGCACACACACATACAGGATGGTTACCACCATCTTCTCTCCACTCCTTCAGTTATAGTCATACAATATTAATCATAACAAGAAACCGCATTATTTAATGCTCATTCGTTTGCGTTCGAAAAGCATACAAATGAGTCTTGCGTATAATTGGAAATTATTGTTATTGTTATTATTATTATTATTATTATTATTATTATTATTATTATTATATTTCAATTATTATTATATTCCTGAATCTGATTTCTGTATAAAATTATTTTAATTAAAATTCTGCCTAATTGTCCAAACATATGTGTAAAATATGCAACCTGCGATAAGGGTTCATTGTTATATCCTTGTAATGATTCAGAGAGAAAAAAATCATTTCCGTTTTAGTGCTTACATTTCTGTATTTTTTGATCATGTTTTTAATCAGTTTGTAAAATAGAATGTAAGTGAAAGAGTTATTTTCGAGTCAATTTATACTTCTTATTTAAAAAATTAGACAGCCTATTTTCAAATTGTAAGAACGTATTTTAGCCTCCCAAAATAATTTTAAATCCTAAATATCCGAAGCCTAGGCATCTAATTTACTTCGCTACTTGTAGGACACATTTTCTTTTGTAAACGTTTCCTGCTCAACAGCATGATACCGTACGTCAATTTCATTGACGCATTTTTCCTTTATATTTTCAATTATGACTTTTTGCCCTTAAGAAGTCAATGTTTTTTTTACAAGTTATTGTTCAAGAAATTTCTACACTGAATAATAATTCAGCTAACCCGTACAATAATAATTACAAAATTATACACTAGCAATTCTAAAATTAATGTTTATGGCCGGTATTAAAAATACTTGGCTAGTTATTTAAAACATGGTTGAAATCTCAACTTTTTAATGATTGTAAATCTCGAGTACACGCCCAGTTAAGGACCTTGTTCGCACATAAAAACTCAGTTAACATTTTTAATAACAAAGAAATTCACTCTGGAATGTTTCAGTGTCGTTAGCTCTTGGAAAGAAGATATAAACATAAAAAAAAGGAAAATGAAGGACACATAGTCTACAACATTTCACTAAAATATTGTAAATATGAAATTCAAACGTGTTTACAATAATTCACTATTAAACCTTCAGATTTTATATTATATTAAAATATTGAAAAAATGGGACATTATTAAAAATGTAGCCAAACACCGCGCCCTCTCCAAATTCTAAGTAATTTTATATCTTGTTGATATTATCTTCTTTCTAGAGGTGACATTCACAGAATATGAGTATTTTTCTAAGAAATTGATATCTCGACAAAATCGATCAGTCCATAGATGTTAGAGGTTCAGAGTTCAGCGTCGAGAATATTCACTTTCCTTTGGACGCACTAAGTGAGATATATGATTGCACCATAAAGTTGTATGCGACTTCAAGACCTCAAAATATTCCCCAATAAATAACCATTCATACAGATGAGAGTGGCATGAAACAACAATCATACAAGCTCCATTTCAAACCAACCAAGCATTGTTAAGAGACCATATGTCAAGTGCTCTCAAAAAGCCACGAATATACACAAAAAAGTGTTATAGATCCAAACACAAACATACAGCACCCACCCTCCTACTCCCAATCGATTGCTGTCGTTCAATATGTCGCGAGTGCGGGGCACCCTGCCCTTCAGTTCGGGCGTGCGTAGGTGGGCGGGAGCGTGGGAGAGGGAGCGAGGAAAGAACCGCTGCTGGAAAGAAACAAACTGAGTGACCGCCCTTTCATTCCACTTCGCATAAGCAGCCCTGCAACGCCCACTGGGACCGAACGTGCATTCCTCTCATTTCTGGCAAATCTATATACGATATATATATATATATATATATATATATATATACACACACATATATATATATACACACACACATATATATCGGACTTATGCCGGCCAATTTCACTTAATTTTTCAAAAAATTAACGAAAAAAATTGGAGCCATTTTTTGAGAAAATTTTGAAAATGTTCCAGGGGTTTCATTTTGGAAAAAAATCCTACGTATGGTTTAGGCGCTAGTGGTATTCACAGACAGGCGGACGGACGTTTTGAAAAAAAATCGATATCAGGGAACCCCAGAACATGTATTTCCGTTGAAATCTCGAAATAGATTTTCTGCAGCATTACATAACTTTCTCTACACTATTGGCATTAATAAATCCGTATATGCGTTCGTATACGCAAAATAAATAAAAGGGAATATGTGTATGTCTGTCGCACTTAGACGCAAAAACTCTGCACCTGATTTCGCTGAAATTTTCACACTTTGTTCTTATTAGTATTGGGAGTGTTGAATGAGTAGTTTGACTGAAATCGGACACGTGGGTGTGTTGTTCATGATGATTTATGCGTTTGTGATAAGTCAAGCGCCCCTGAACAGAAACGCCCCGTACCATCAAGTATTAAGCGCGTCTATTATTGAATATTCTACCCTTGCGATTGTGAAATAACGGCCGGAATTGTTACTTGAACGTTATTTCGGACAAGTAAATCAAATTTTTCCAGAGTGTTATAGCGGACGGATGCCCAAACTCGAGGGAGAACGTTTTAACAATCGGATACATTACAGCCATGTCCAAACTAGGACATAGAACAAACCCAAACTCGTTAGAAAATCTTTCATTTCTTAGAATTTTTTCACAGCGTAGCGTAAAACGTGATCAACAATCACGTGACCAATATTGTAATACAGTGCAATAGCGAAGCATTGCCGGGTTCATTAGTCCTACTATAAAGTCGGGGTGACCACTTGACTTCTGCCCAGCTGAGTTAGCTCAAAGCCAGCATTATCGTTGCCTCGGCAGTGACTCTGACTAGCAGGTTCAAGGGATTGATGTTCCGACGTTGCCAGATAGATCATCAGTCGCATCTCTAGCTAGATAGCTTGGTCGCATTTAGCTGCTGTCTGGAGGCGAACCCTAGAGGCCGGCTGCTCTGATCGGTAATTTTTCTACGTTTCTGGGATCAATGCCAGGCGAAAGCCGGAGTACTCAAACAAACGGGTCACGCATTGCGCACGAACTTTCCTTCCTTATCCTTTTTGTCTACTTTTCCCTAGCACACACAGTTACATACACTACATTATCACTCATGTCGGGATATCTCTTCTGGAGGAGATACCTGGGAGAGGAAATTAATTGAAACACATATTGAAAAATATATTAAAGGAAGCCTGATACTATTTTGTCAGCTCTCATTTCACCGTGATAAATTATACATGTTTTTTAAAAAAAATTAAAAATACGTAAAAATTGAGTCACTAAGATTTGCTGAAAACTTCTTCCCAGGAATAAAATCTAGTTACATAACCGTCTCAAAATTTTACCTGATGTCTAACGATTCTTTTACAAATTCCCTGATTTTACCGGACTTTTCCAGAGCAAATAAATTCCTTGATTTTCCCCAGACTTCTCCAGAACAATGTAATTCGTTCATTTCCCCCGTTTTTCCATATTTTCCAGTAAGTGGTCACCTGACCATTGATTTCTCTCACATGCGGCTTTTGGCTCATTTCGGACCAATGTACGGGTGGGTTTCCCTGGCGTAACGATGGGCTCAAAGGGGGAGAGGGGGAAGAAAGGGTATCGACGCGCTGCAAATGTCTCCGGCTCACGAACGAAAACAAACGCCGCGCGTTCCTGCCCGCGGTCGATGTCGTTCCGGGCGAGGAACGACGGAAAAAGAGCAGTTGTCACAGCACTTGCACTTGGATCGACAAGGTAGGCCCTCCAACTCGCCTGTTTCTCACACTACAAGGGGTGATGAATCTCAGAAAGTGTTCGCTATGTTGACTCGTCTTTCGGAACAGAACTGTGAATTGTCACATATTGAACTAGTCATTAATTTTATATGTTCCCAAGGTCTCTTTGTAGATGTTTAATTAACTGCGATCTTCCTTGTGTGGATCAAATTTGGCATGATCATACATTTTCTGTTTACGATAAACGTCACAACGACTGGTAACATGGTCATCTCCACAGACCTGCGATCGGGAGATGTACCTCCCCGCTCAAAATTAGATCCGCCGCTGACCTACACTTGAGGGATCAGCCCATTCAGATACATACGCCAGCATGACATAGCCTCAGCCAGAACAATCTCTAAGCTCCCACCCGGTCTCCCGATATGTAGCGCATGTGTATGTGTGTGGGGGGGATCTAAGAGTGTGTAAGGGGAGAGTATGAGAATAAGGATGAGGAAAATATCGTGCGCGGTCTGTGGTCCGTTTGGCAAGGTTTGGTCCAACATTCCCTTGGTATAGAACGTAGATATAACTGGAGACTACCCATTAGTGCAGGTGTGCACTAGAATTCTCCACAAGGCAACGGTTGCATTCGACCTACAGCACGTATGGCAGATAGCCGAGAAGGGGGAAACGGCTTAACAGCTTTTACACAGTCATCGGGTAATCAGAACTGTAAACTGCACTATTAACAGTTGCGAACTATACTACAAACAGCTGCGGATGAGACAGTATAGCATATTAACGGAAGCAGCAACGTTATATTAACGAAAGCAGCAGATTTGAAACGTTGAACATAAATTCGAATAACATGTATAGCAGGGAAGTTAACCAAGAAAATATTCTGCCTCGCTGCGTCGCACTTTAATGAGGCTGGCCATGTCCGGGAACGAAATAGGACACGCCGATCAGAAACACGAGACCCTGCAGACGGCGAGCGTATCGAAATTAACCTCGATACAGGCAATTTTATACGTATGTACACATTTTCTGGGTTGCATGGTAAAGGACATGGTACAGTATTCAAGTTCACAGGAAGGCAGCAGTTTGACAGTCAATAACACGGCGGTTCTTTCTTCCGTGCCAACGTTCCACAAAATCCCTTCTCGACCACTAAGTATTCAAGAATCTGAACTGGAGATAATCAATCATAAACAGACTAAAAAAACATACACGTCATTATTCGTACAATATTTGATACTTTAATATTAAAAAATACAAACTGCAGTGGCCATGATAATGTCAGGTTTATGCCATTGTTGCATACATTGAAACTTTCTGCTGCCAGTAAGAAATTTCATCATGAGTTTTCCCGATTCTGAATTTTAATATAGTTCAATTTTGCTTCCTGCTTCCTATGTTTTTATTTGCATCAATTTCTTTGTGTGCTTCCACCATTCATTTCATACCGCCAGGGTAAACATATGGAATTACATCTCGTGCAAACAAAATAAAAGATCTGCTCTGTTATGAATATAATTTGCAGTGTGTAAAAAGATAATAAAGACATGAAATATATTACTGCACACACGTTAAACACGGCAAAAAACACAAATGCAAAGGAATAACAAAGTGTGAAATTTACATCCGCCCTAAAATTGCACATTTATTTAAATACAAAAGAAACAATTACCTGGTTGTAGTACTCGTTTCGCGGAAACAGGAAATTTGACGTTGACATTCTACATGCCATGTAATAAAACTACACATACTATACTTTAATGACAATACGTAAACACTACATTATTAAGACGACTACACTGCAATATACCAAATAGTAAAAGAATTTTATTTAAATGTAAATTATTCAAAATTGTTAGGTTATCATTTACTCAAGGCAAACCATTCCCTGCTGCAATGAACGATTCTTTTTTTAATGCTTCATGGATACTGACCAAATTATGCGTTATCTATGGCAGGTCTCCACACTAATTGAATATATTTTTTAGTTGTATTTATACAATTCTGAAAAACATCCATTTGCAGTGTATTATGCAGAAGCTCGACAAGTTATAGAGCACTGCTAATAGTTTTTATATTTTAAATTCACCTTTTGAATAAAATATTGAGAATGATATCACAGGCTACTGTCAGCACACCGACACACTTTAAAGGTTTTATTTCAGAAAATAATTAAAAAGCAATCGAATATTTAAGAATTCAAAAATACTAACAAGTATATTCAATGCGAATTCACCCACAATACGGTTAAAATAACACTTTTGTAATTCTTCTAAACTAGGGATATTACGAGTTCAAAGAATGCTCATTCCTTGGTTCAGGATGACATACAAGTTTCAATAAATCACGAGATAGTAGCTACACTAACATCTATCGTGTCAGAGGTTATCAGTTCTTCTCAAATAAGCGGACACCACCAGACCAACAACCATATCATGCATATCATATTTTAGAATTCTACAAACTCCATATTTTATATACATATGATAAATATTATTATATATAATTATATGTTACTTATTATATGGTACTAATAATTAAAAACAGAACCCGAATAATAAGACTATACAGTTTTCATTATACTTCTTAAAAATACGAATAAGTACTTCCTACCTACGTTATTATTCGATCACCAGTAAAACACGTTTCCACGAATACCCGTAACAGAATAACATTTACTGAAACTTGCTTTCAAAAATTATGTTTTTTTACCAGCAGAGGGGAGTGACACCAAGCTCTCGCTTACATGCACACATTTTGCACGTCGGGTATTAGGAAGAATGTAACGATATTACGATTATGACAATGGCAAAGACAATGAGGGATCTTGTGAGACATTACCGATACTAACTCAGAGTTCCCGGCGAACCAGTTCTGTTGCCCATAAATTGCACCCGACTCCAGCAAGATTTGAGCACAGAAGTGCCAAGCTGGCGAATCTTTCGAGAAGGAATGTCACGTGGCTTCCGATATTTGAACTTCGACGACAACTATTATATAGTCTTTGAATATTTCGTAAAATGCATATTTTTGTCAGTATTTTGAATCGTTGGTCAATACCAATCAATGCTTGTACTAGCGATACTCAAGTTAGTTAATCGACGTAGAGATGATACATCGTTCTGTTGTCGATACTTATTCCGATAAAGTAAGGCCCTCCAAACTAATGCCCGCAGGCCAGATCCGGCCCGCGTAGTAATTGGAACTGGCCCAGCAAACAAATCCAAATAATTTTAGGTATAATATTTAAGATGTTTATGTATTATACAAATTCCAAACAAAACACAAATACTGAATATTCTTTGGCCGTTAGCGAACACATTCATTTACGTAAAGTGTATTATCTGACGGTCTAGCTTATGAATTATTTTTAAAGAGAGCAAACACGAAAATTAAGCTCTGATGTGAAGTATAGTTTTGAAGTGGCTCACGAACTAAATTTGCCAACATATAATTGTTCGTCGAAATGACGATATTGGGTCTAACACCTTTTAAGATATTTAATTTTAAAGCTTTGTTTATTACGTACACAAAAACAATCTTTACTTACATTTCTGTTGCTTAAATCTGGTAATTACTGAACCGCTTTTATAGTTGATAATATTAGGTGACCCTCGCTGTCTTTCACATTAAACATTTTGGTTCCCAGTCAAAAGAGTATGCACACTCCTGCATTAGAATATAGAAATTGAATTCAACTTCAAACAAGAACCACAAAGTCGTACGCGTGAGTTCCGAATTGACAGAACCAAATGGCCGCTAGCCTTTGGAGAACGCTCGTCCTTCTCAACGCAGCCTCCAGCGCCGGCCAACGACCCCTCGCATTGTAGCATCCGTCGCCAGGTGGCCGCTTTGGCCCCCTCGTCCCCCACCCGCACCCCACCCGGCCAGTGGGTCGCGGTTCGAGACCCAACAAGGAGCGCCGCAAGGTCGACGGGATCGCATCCGCCATCTCGCGCACGTTGGTCGTCTTGGAGTTCCCCTCACAATGCTCATCCGCCATCTCGCGCACGTTGGTCGTCTTGGAGTTCCCCTCACAATGCTCAGCCGCTGGCCCGGTCTGGCCCAGTCGCTCCCGCCCGCTCCCGCTCGCTCCCGCCCGCTCCCGCCCGCTCCCCCGCCCGCTCCCCCGCCCGCTCCCCCGCCCGCTCCCCCGCCCGCTCCCCCGCCCGCTCCCCCGCCCACTCCCCCGCCCGCTCCCCCGCCCGCTCCCCCGCCCGCTCCCCTGCCCGCTCCCCCGCACGCCCCCCCGCCCGCTCCCCAACCCGCTCCCGCCCACTCCTGCCCGCTCCGCCCGCTTCCGCCCACTCCTGCCCGTCCTGCCCGCTCCCACGCGCTCCCACCCGCCAGCCCTCGGTCGTCCTCACCTACCCGCTCGCCCGCCCTCTCCCACCTGCCCTCGCTCGTCGACCAACCCACCCACCCGCTATCGCCCGTCTGCCCGCCATCGCCCGTCCGCCCACCCTCGCTCGCCCGCCCGCCGGCCCACGCCCGTCCGCGCCCACCCGTGCGGCCCCGCCCCCGCATGCTCCCGCCCCCAACGCCTCCCACCCGCGCTCCTCCCCCTCAACACACGCCCGCGTCCCCCCATGGTCCCCCCCGCTCCATCAAACTGTTAATTCGCGAAAGGCTGGCTGCATGACTCATTCCATCAGCTTCCGCAGCACTTTTACTGTTGCGGTGCAGGTCCACGCTGCAGTTACACGCGACCGCCATCTGCTAGGGAACACGCGACTACGCAGGCGAGGGCACGCTGTTCTAGTACGTTCTAGTCAGTTCCCACAAATATTGTTTCAGAAAATTAGATAAAGCAAATTCACTGGTTCACAAATTGGACGAAACAGTCCTCCAACGATTACTGGAAAAAATCAGGAAGCCAATAATAAACGTCGGTGATGTTTGGAAACGTTAAAGAAAATAAAGAAACGAACATAAAAATAAAAACGTTTTGCAAAGACTGCTCATTATTTGGTCTTGGGTAACATAGAAAGGTCCAGAATAATTATTTTTAGAATAAATACACACATATAAACACCATTCAATAGTAAGTGAAGGGAGTCTTATTACTTCTTTGCTGTTGTAATGGTCAGATTAAATATAGTGTACTTTAGTGCAGGGTTTATTCAGAATGAACTGTCTTCTTAAGAGAACAAAAGTTGTTTTTTTTAAGAACACGCCCCAAAGAGAGGAAGATGCATCAATTGCGCTTCGGAACCTGGGATTAAAGAATAATATTCTCTTCAAAGAAACTTAACCTACACATTAAAATCAAACCGTAACCCTTAAAATTGTTTCAACAATGAATCCAAAACCAAAACCATATTTTGTCATTAAATATATTACTGAATCCGTGACTGAATGACAGTTTCCGTTTCGATTTTCTTAAAATTAGGGTACATTTATAAAGATTTGTAGAGTAGACTACAAAACGTAAAAGTTAAAAGTATTCCACAAATCTGCGCCAAGAATGGAAACTTTTTTGGAACAATTTCAAAACTGAAGAAACGACTGAGTTTCTCCCTGCCTCCTTTGCCCCGGTGTCAGATCCGGCGCCGACCTGCCGTCGGCTAGCGGGGTTTTCCCCAAATCAGGTATCTCCCACCAGTGGGGACAAGCTATAAGCGCCCGATTGGTCTCCCGCCATGTGCGGTGTGAAGTGCATGTTAACGTACGCGTGTGTGTAAGGGGTGAGGATAGGACAAGGAAGATGAAGGAAAGAGCGCGCGCGGGCCGTGACCCGTTTGTTAGCGTACTGCTCCGGCTTTCGTCCGGTGTTGATCGAAGAAACCACGAAAAACTACCGATCAGAGCAGCCGGCCGCTAAAATTCTCCTCCAGACAGCAACTGAACTCGACCTAGCTGACAAGCTAATGTCGAAATTCCTGCCATCGTCGGGACTCGAACCTAGGACCTCCTGGCAAGAGGGACTGCAATGACATCAATTGATGCCCCGAGCCATGAGAGATTTCGTCATTATACACACTCCGCATTGAGCATTTTACTTCAATCGTTTTACTGAACTACGATTTGATTCCAGCGATTGGATGCCGTGTCTGAAACCAAAATGGGAAGTCTCATTACGGTACGGCGAGCCCCTTGGACAGCCCTGCTGTAGGTGCGCGCCGAATCGCCAAGTGGCAACTGGTCGCAGGAAAGGGTGCACTCGATTCGCCGTGCTCCGGAAAGCAATCCGGACTTCATTAGCCCTAATTAATGCGGTCGCTTAAGGGTTAATGAGCACTCTAGGAGAGCGCGACGCATTTTTTCCCCTCTTCGGCAGACGAGGTCGTCAATCCGCGGGCAATTATTGAAGCGTTCATTAAAACAGGGCCCGGCTCCTCGACTTCCAATCGTCGTGCAATGCACGCGCGGTGGACCTGCGTTGTTATGGGTTTGCTGTTAGAACGACGCCTCTCGTTGTCAGTCGTTTTTAAAAGAATAATTAATTTATTTATTCCACAGTTTTACATTGTTAAATAAACAAAACAACTTTATGTTACCCAAAATTTTAATACTTTATATAATTTTAATTTTATTTTTCTATTTGTCCCGATCTTCATAATCCTTATCCGTTACATTCTTCTCTTTCAGAAGACCATAGTTTCATTAATTAGAAAAAATAAATCGTTAATTAGAAAAAAAGCCGATTGACATTAAATTCAAACTTTCAAATTAAATTCAAATTTTATCGTCTTTCATTTTATATAGGGCAATTATTAATCAAAATGTATACCTTTTGAGTTATTTCAAAGGAACTGAAAATAGTCGTGATTTTAAAACATTATTTTCTTAGAGAAAGTGTCTCCTAGCAAACTTCTAGTTGGCAAATCTGATATTCACATTCAGCAACCCCCTAAAAAACATATAACAACCACATTTCAAAACTACAGCAAAACGTGTCGTTTTTTTATGTCATGTGACTGGACTACTAGCTCGGAGCGAGCGTGCTAAACCCCGAAGAAGGTGCTCAGCCCAGACAAAACGCAAGACGGGGGAGAAATGCCCCCACCCCGGAGGCAGCTGCGAGAGGAAAGCGATGCCTCGCGGCGTGCGCCTTGCGCGCTTCAAAGGCGCCCTTGAGGGCCGTGCGGCCACCGCTTCAATGGCCCGGACGCGCCGGCAGCTGCATCCGCGGAAAGAGAAGAGAACGGAGGAGTCGGGCCTCCGGTCTTCTTGTGCTCCCCCGCTGGCCGCCATTTCGCACATCGCACCCTGCTTTAAATCGGCAAACAAATGTAGATATTGCCGGCCCGGTGGCCGAGATTGCTAAGGCAGTAGAGTCGTAGTGATCTCGGACCGAAGGGTCGCGGGTTCGAGTACCGCCTCGGGCATGGTTGTTTTGCGTTCGTCCCTTATCACCATATCGTTTCATCTTCACAGTTACCATAATGTTAACTCCAATATTGGTCGCTAATGGCCTAGATGTTGATGCGACCTTAAATACCCCCCCCAAAGAAAAGTAGTTATTAGGGAGTTTTAGAGCGACGCGTAAGGTAGCGGTTATGAACAAACACGTGTCAGTCTTAGAAGTCATAAGACTTCACCTTAGGCCTCAGCACGACCTTATACCTTCGCCTCTACATGTCCCTTCATTTCATTTTCTTTTTATTAACATTGTAATCTCATAGATCAGTACTATAGTACTTTTACATATGTATTTTGGGCGGCTTAAATTAACCTTAAAAAGTAACTTAATTGTAAAACTACCACTCAGGATAAGGGAGCTCATGATGCGCCTTACTTATCCTCCAACCTGGTCTGTATGTTCAAAAAAGCTTGAATTGGGAACCTATTTTAACTCTTGTACGGGAATCTGGAATTTGAGCGAGGTTAAAACGGTCTCTTCGATCACCTTACAAACGGCAAAATGGCCGCCTGTAAACACGAGAGGTAAAGCGTTGTGACTTCAAGGTTCGTTTTTTTCCAATCCCGATAAACTGATTCTCGTATATAAGGCAGTTACAATTAATTCTTACCAATGTTAGAAAGGTGACAGTTTAAAAATTCGCGAAAAAGAAGTTGAAATTATATCTTCGTATTAGACTCTTCCTTTCATTTTCAAGAAAATCCGATTCAGAAACCTAATTCTGAACGCACAGGGTCATAAAATCCAAACCTTCTTGCATAATGGACATTTGTTTTCTCTTGACTGGTACCGTGCCTAAAATGTCTCATCAACTGTCTACACTCTGACATATTACGCAACTTCTTTGTTCAACGCTTGATATGCTTCATTTGTTGAAATGCACAATACAATGTCGCAATTGCTAAAGCTCATCTGAACTTGTTCCTTATGATCGTATAACCTTGTTAGTCACGTGATCAGAGCCAGAGATTAAGGATGTCTTCTTACACCTGCCGCTAAAACTCCTTATTTACGAAAGAACCTCTTTAGTCATCTTATTACAATCGTCCTTATACAAGATAGAATTGTGACACCTACAACATCAATTTTTTCCAACACAAAAGTCCATATAACATCATAAGCCCATATAACATCATTAATTAGGCTTAGATACATTTGTTAAAGAGCCAATTGTAAGCACCTAAAACAATGTTTAGCTCCCAAACATCCGCTATTTACTGATAACCAATTGTGTACTGTAATACGATGTTACAACACGAATCCTTAATTTCTTTTTTTTTAATTCCAGTGTATTATCATTTTTATTAAAGCATGTCTATTTATTCTGCCAAATTGTACTTCTAGAGCGCTTCAAAGCGCAAAGGGTCGCTTCAATGTTCCGGATGCGGCAGCAGCTGCATCCGCAGAAAGAGAAGAAAGGGGCAGAGGGCAGGGTTCCAGGTTTTGGCCACTTCTGCTACCGGCCCCATACGGCACACCGCGCCGCGCTGCCCCCGGAGCTTCAAATGAGGATTCGAATAAAACGACTGTACGCAGTCAACATGTACGTACAGGCCATGTTCCCAGGCAAAAACACTTTCGACACAATCACAAACATTAAACCCATCATATCTTAATATATTATACATAATGTAATACATAATATACATTATATAATACATAATATACATTATATAATACATAATATACATTATATAATACATCATTATATAATACATAATATACACATTATCAATCACATAAAGTCAAAGATAACAATTTCAATAGTATTTATTTTTAGGACAATCTTGTTTGTTTAATGGCAGCTTTTGTTTTAAATTCTTTCAGAAATTTCAAGACAGATCAGTTAAAATTAGAGCAGGTTGATTAGTCAAATGAAGAGCAATTGAATGAGCAACTGATCACCACCAGTGCTGACGTATGACTATCCAAACGTGACTATCCAAACACGCGTATATGATCCAATTTACACTCTTCCTTTTGACAAAGGATTTCCGAGTTTCAGCGAACACGCGCTTGCGCAGTGTCGCTTTCGGGATTCCAATGGCCACACCGCTCATTAACGCGTTCTCTAAATTCCGGAATCGTCCGCCAAAACGAAGCCTATAAATCGGGTTTAAGGTGAGTAAAACTCTACTCTCTGTGGCAAGAGGACTCTCTGTGACAGACAAGACAGTCAAGGCAGACAAGACGGACAAGACGGACAAGACGGGCAAGACGGACAAGACGGACAAGACGGACAAGACGGACAAGACGGACAAGACGGACAAGACGGACAAGACGGACAAGACGGACAAGACGGACAAGACGGACAAGACGGACAAGACGGACAAGACGGACAAGACGGACAAGACAGACAAGACAGACAAGACAGACAAGACAGACAAGACAGACAAGACAGACAAGACAGACAAGACAGACAAGACAGACAAGACAGACAAGACAGACAAGACAGACAAGACAGACAAGACAGAAAAGACAGACAAGACAGACAAGACAGACAAGACAGACAAGACAGACAAGACAGACAAGACAGACAAGACAGACAAGACAGACAAGACAGACAAGACAGACAAGACAGAGAAGACAGACAAGACAGACAAGACAGACAAGACAGACAAGACAGACAAGACAGACAAGACAGACAAGACAGACAAGACAGACAAGACAGACAAGACAGACAAGACAGACAAGACAGACAAGACAGACAAGACAGACAAGACAGACAAGACAGACAAGATAGACAAGACAGACAAGACAGACAAGACAGACAAGACAGACAAGACAGACAAGACAGACAAGACAGACAAGACAGACAAGACAGACAAGACAGACAAGACAGACACACAGACAAGACAGACAAGACAGACAGAGCAGAGCAGACAAGACAGACAAGACAGACAAGACAGACAAGACAGACACAAGACAGACAAGACAGACAAGACAGACAAGACAGACAAGACAGACAAGAAGACAGCACAAGACAGACAAGACAGACAAGACAGACAAGACAGACAAGACAGACAAGACAGACAAGACAGACAAGACAGACAAGACAGACAAGACAGACAAGACAGACAAGACAGACATGACAGACATGACAGACATGACAGACAAGACAGACATGACAGACATGACAGACAAGACAGACATGACAGACATGACAGACATGACAGACAAGACAGACAAGACAGACAAGACAGACAAGACAGACAAGACAGACAAGACAGACAAGACAGACAAGACAGACAAGACAGACAAGACAGACAAGACAGACAAGACAGACAAGACAGACAAGACAGAAAAGACAGACAAGACAGACAAGACAGACAAGACAGACAAGACAGACAAGACAGACAAGACAGACAAGACAGACAAGACAGACAAGACAGACAAGACAGACAAGACAGACAAGACAGACAAGACAGACAAGACAGACAAAACAGACAAGACAGACAAGACAGACAAGACAGACAAGACAGACAAGACAGACAAGACAGACAAGACAGACAAGACAGACAAGACAGACAAGACAAGACAGACAAGACAGACAAGACAGACAAGACAGACAAGACAGACAAGACAGACAAGACAGACAAGACAGACAAGACAGACAAGACAGACAAGACAGACAAGACAGACAAGACAGACAAGACAGACAAGACAGACAAGACAGACAAGACAGACATGACAGACATGACAGACATGACAGACAAGACAGACATGACAGACATGACAGACAAGACAGACATGACAGACATGACAGACATGACAGACAAGACAGACAAGACAGACAAGACAGACAAGACAGACAAGACAGACAAGACAGACAAGACAGACAAGACAGACAAGACAGACAAGACAGACAAGACAGACAAGACAGACAAGACAGACAAGAGAAGACGGACGGACGCACTGACTGACCAACTGACTGACTGACCAACTGACTGACTGATTAACTTACTGACTAACTAACTGAGTGACTAACTGAGTGACTAACTGACTGACTAACTGACTGACTAACTGACTGACTAACTGACTGACTAACTGACTGACTAACTGACTGACTAACTGACTGACTAACTGACTGACTAACTGACTGACTAACTGACTGACTAACTGACTGACTAACTGAATGATGGACGGACTGCCAGATTGCTGGACAGTCAGACTGCTGAAAATCCACATTGTCGGACAGCCAGACTGACTGACGGAGTGTCTGTCTGACTCACAGCCAGTCAATCGAACATAAAGCAGGTTACTCGATTACGAACTAAAGGATATAATCGGTTGAGACGACTATATCTCATAAAAATATTAAAATTCTGAAAGTGTATTTCATTTATCCCCTCAGAGACTACTCCAGTAACCCACTCGTAGACTAAATATGAGCAGAACACGTTTATAAAATATTATTCCTATTCTCCTGAAGCAGCAGATGCAGCGCAAAGCAAAGCAAAGCAAAGCAAAGCAAAGCGTAGCATAGCATAGCAAAGCAGGGAGGTTAGCAACGCACGGAACACTCGCGTTATTCCGACCATGCGGGGGAAGGGTGGGGAGAGAGGGGACGTCAGCGCAACTAACTGCAACGGCAGCAGGCCGGAAGCGGGCCAGGGCGGCTGCGGGGCGGGGCGGTTATGGCTGGTTCCACATCCGCACGGCCCCGCCCCGCCCCGCCCCGCCCCGCCCCGCCCCCCTCCCGCTCCGCTCCACACGCCACACAACTCAATCCATCGCGTCGGCGCCCTCATTCATCCTCCACTGAACATTCTCCTTCAGCAGCTCGTAGCAATGGGGGCTCAGGGCGGTAGTAGGAACAAAATTATAAGTAGTGGCCTTCACGCACACTAATTCTTCATTTCACGCACAAAATTTGAAAAATAAGACATTGAGACTTCTTTCTTGATTCCCGCTTGCAGAATGTGGAGCATACGCCTTCCAGGGGCGTGATGTTGAACGAATATAATTTACTTGTTTTCCATTCCTTTATACATAAAGAACAATTTCAAAATATCTTATTAATATTGTAATTGCAACGAGTACTTTTTAGACTTAAAAGAGTGCCTCAAGCATGTTCAGGGGATAAAGAATCGTGTGACCATTACTGAGTCTAGGTTGTGACCATTATGAAAATTTTGCAATTTTCTAATAACTATTGGTTCAAAATCGGGGTTTAGAAATAATATGAAAAGAATCAGAACAAAATGAAAATTTGCTATCTTAGGCAAGGAATGTTATCAGAAAAATCGCCCTTTGACTTTTACATACCGAAAGCAGTACTATGGCCCAATAATTATAAGAAGCAACAAAAACGTTCTTAAGTACAATCACTACTATTGCTCTTACCCTAGCATGTTAGCGATTCAACACAGAAAACGAATTATTAGGTAGGTATATGTAATTTGCGTCATTCACAATTATTACCCTCCTAAGTCATAATCATATTATAATTTTCTTAAATTAACTGCAGATCCGATACGTGAGAATAATCCGCGCGTAGTACTGCGGGTCTGGTGGTTTACTACTCCACATTGCTACCTAGGAGCCACATTGCTAGAGCATAGGCGATGACAAATCACTGGCTGCGAGCGGAAGGAATTGGGACATAGGGGGCATATCTCTCAATGATCGTAGTCAACCAATCATAGCGGAGACCCTCCCTTCGACCTTGACACGGCCGCAGCCGAAATAACTGATGCGAGAAGGTAGTATGCAAATCGCTGTGTATAGTGATGCGCCAATCGCGATATTGCACGGGAGGATACATTTTTCGATGAAAAACCATGTGAAATTTGTAGGTGAAGAGTATTTCTGAAACATAAACTTGTTTTAGTCTCAGTATCTGAGCATCCATTGGCATTTTTTTGTAACTTTTGAAAGCCAGAGGTCCCATATTGGCTTATTGAGGAAATTTTGTAAGACTCAACACTATTTGTATCATGGTTGAAATGCGACCAAAACTACGTTGGGCGGAATTAATTTTTTAATGAATGAGACTACTTCATCTTCCTGTTCAAATGAAGCTCAGAAAGAGCACGGATGCCTTTAATTGAGATGAAATAAAAAATCATATTAATAGGCAATAGAAAAATGGAGGTCTAAAACCGCCGTGAATTCTGTTTAGAATAAAAATGATTTTCTTTAGAAATCAGAAGATAATGCATTCTCTGCAGTGATACAATACATAGAAATTCAAATTAGTCATAAAAAAAGACTCTTCTTGCCTACAACTATTTTTTTAGGGAGACACAATATGTAATTGTGGAATTTAATGTTTTCAGGCACACTATCCTTTCTACTTTATCACATCATATATCTACTTCTTTGTGATCGTTTTTTCAATACCAAACTGAAAATGGTGAAGATCTGTTGTGTGCAGACCGATTAAATTATGCTAACCGTACATATACTTCGATTAAAACATTAAATACATCGACACTTTATCAGCTGCGATGCTGTCGTCCAATCGGGAGCTGGAACGTCACAGTAGTGACGTCACCATGGTAATGGTCACGCTCCCGATTAGATGACAGCGACACAGCTGACCAAGTGCCAACGGACTTGATATTTTAATCGAAATATATATTGCACGTGGGCAATTTGCAGGGCATTTTACGATGTCGCGGTACTTTCCCTCCCCTTCTGCATTTTGGACAAAATCTCGATAAGTGTTTTGCATTATTTTTGATTCCTTCCCGTTGCTAAAGAAAGGTGACGTGATAATATGAGCCGAAACCACCGAGTACCTGTAGTGCGAAGATTTGCTACGATTACGAAATTAACTAGTAGTTAAATAGGCATGAAGATAGATCACAACGCAGAAATGGATCATACAAGGAAAGGTGGAAGGATGATCCATGTGTAACGAACTCGTTTCGTCTACTACAAATTCGTCCAAATCCATGGGGATTTGCACCCGCGTACTCAAGAGATATGCCGGCCTCGAAGGTGTAAGGACTTGGAGGAACCTACAAGTACACGAAACATAAGCCGAGTTTCGCGTAAGTCACGAGTGCTGTCACTGAGAGACTTAGTTAGGGCATACTGTCGCCGCTCAAACCCGTACGGTGTTTTAATGTTCTACATTGAAAAAGTAATTCTCATGAGATCAATAGAATTTGTATTACATATAAGAATAAATGTTAATTTTTTACTGTTGAAAAAAGGCTGATAATTTATATTAGTTGCCATCAATCTAATAATTGGTTTCGATCAATAGAACTTCCAGGAATCGTGATTCTGTATAGAATTACATGTCCACATGCAACAGGTAAGGAGTAATATGTTGTACGTCGAACCCATGATTAAATTGGAAGTAAATTTAATAAATTAGAGTTAACATCGAGAAAACTTGTAAGCATATCAGGGCAATGGTAGAAATAATAATATTATGGGGACGTAATCCCCTTCATAGTATTACATATACGTTGTAATAGGATCTACATTTGGCAATAGTAAAATATCAGAAGAAAAGAAATAATTTCACAATACATTCGTGTAATTATAGGAGCATATTTTGCATATTTAGTTAAAATAGACGTATCTGTAAAACGTTTCATGTTTTCATATAATCTATTTATTTGTGTGGTTGTTCATTGACTAGAAATAACTTATCACAGTTTGCGTTTTTTTTTCTTTCCAATAGATGATAAAACACTTGAGCAAATGTAGGATATTTCTTGATATGTTTTATAAACCATACAGAAAAATGGTACAAGACATGAAAAATGATACGATGTACTTCACTAAGGTGCATATTTACTTCAATTATTTCTCCCGCAAAGTAAGCTAGGTTATATTATGTTTGCGCCAAAATATAATCTTTCATTCCAAGCATGCTTCTCCTGAATTTTATCAAGAAAGGTTTGTACAGGAAATAAAATGTTAATTTTAATTGCTTATAAAAGTGCACATTTCAGAAAGTTTAGGTCGTAAATGCATATTTTTAAAATCATATTTCAAGATTTTAGGGCATAAAAATCCTATCTTTAGTCACTATCACCATCCCGGAAAGAGCTCGGATGGCAGTGCAGGAAAACGTGATGGATAGTATAACTCAAAGCGTGTGAAATTGATGAAGGGACACTGAACGTGAAAACATGAGAAACATCCCAAGGGCCCATTACTAAATTACAGTCACATGGTTTGCCAACTTTAACAGGCCAAATATGGTTCTCAATGTTTTGCCTATTTTTATTTTTTGCCTTCCACGACCACCTTGAGGTACACCTCAAGCTGGCGTCGCGACGGAATCGACGTGGGCGTCGCTGGTGGCGCGGCGTCGGGAAGCCACAGCGGTGCAGGCGTTCCGAGGCGTCGTGGCGCTTGTGAGGAATCCGGCTGGCCAGGTCGCTCCCGCCCCTCCCCCCCTCCTGCCGGACCCGCGCGGACAGAAGCAGAAGCGATGCCCACCTTAACGTGCTTTCATCAGGTCTACAGAACAGGAGGTACATCCTGCTCCTTCCCAATCGTTTTATTCATCGTGTGAAGTGAATTGTGGTCAGACGTCTCAAGAGACTGCAGTCCTGCAGTCTAAAGCTCACGGACGTCGTTAACAGGCGTTTCTAAACAAGATGTGAATTGGTATTTTTTTTCGGGAGAGAGGGTGAATTTTCAAATTTCTAGGGTAGGACATATCGACAATTTAACCATGCAATCTACAAAGCGCAGTGAGTAAAACCGAACAATACCAATGAGAAAATGTTATTTTCCAATATCCTTAAGGCGTATTTTATGATTTCAGCATTTCAAAGTGTGAGACTCCCGTATGAGGCACCAAGACCAGATGTCTCAGATGGGATTTTCACAACCAGGTGTATTGTGTTCATGACAGGGAGAAATTCATACTTTTCCAAGAGTGGACATCAAACACTCCAGTTTAGGACGATTTTCTGCATTCCCCATTTTCTCCCATCCTGTCCGAACAGGCATTAACAATTACGTACGTGATCGGTGATGCAGAATAGAAGGGATGATATGGTAATGACACAAGATGACGGAGTAGGTAGCGGCAATAGGGGAATGGAAACGGATAACCCCGAGAAAACCTGAGGCGAACAAGCTTTGCTCACCCCATTTTGCACTTGACTAGACTCGATTTCAGTTTCGGAAGCCAGTTCAATGGTAGCGTACTAGTCGCTCACACCAAGCGCCCTAACTTCATCTAATGAATGAAAAAAACAGATTGAGTTGATGAATCCAAAATGTGCAGTGATCACACCTGCAGTGATGAAATGCAACACACAGGGCATATCGTTTTTAATAGTTATTAAGCCATTATCCCGACATAAAGCAAATAAAGATCGCCGTTGAAGTTTGTAAACCGAGAAGATAACCGAGGTTTGTAACCAACAAAGTCAATTATTTGTGTTATCGGTCGTGTGCCATTCATTACTTTTCGTATTAGAAAAAAAATCATAAATAAAATATATCTTTTCTTCGAATAGGCGTACTCGTACGCCATGTTTAGCTACAACTCATTTGTTTCCATTGTTCTTAACGGACGGGCGACTTAAAATCCTTAACGGACGCATGGCTTTTCGCTCTTCTGGTAGCGTTACGTCGATATAACAGCAGAGTATTACGACAATAAAACGTTTTTATTCCGCCATTGTTTCTTTTCCTCATATTTCTTTCTTTCCTTCGCTTTCACGGGTGACTCCGTGCGCGTCCAGGTCGTCGTTTGCTCTCGCGATGTCGCTGCCTGCGAGCGCGACGCGTCGCCGTGGCCACTGTGTGCTCCCGCGTCGTTATCGGAGATGTATCTCGACGTGTTGACACTGCACACAAGAGACCGGATACGTCACGCCGCGCGACGGCGCAAGATATATCGCCCCAAAAGAAACTCCGAGCAGCTCGCTCGGCGCCGCGTGATTGCGCCATAGGAACTTCGAGTACGTTATCATGTTAAGAACATTTTTTTAAAAAAATTAATGTTGTTGTGCAGAGGTGTACTCAGGATTTTTCTCGGGGGAGGGGGGCCAGGTGTAGAGTGCATCCGTCGTGATTTTTTTATTAAATATAAAGTTTCATTTAAGCTGAATGTAAGATGCATTGATTTATAGTTAATATTTAAAACGTAAAGAACTTCTATAATGAATGACTTTCGTTAGTATAGAAAATCAGTAAAAGTTATGTTTTTAATATGAATCATTGTCTTCTGGGAGGGGGGATAAAGCCTAAAGAGACCCCCCCCCCCTCTTGGGCGCCCTTCTATCATGGATTTTTTCTCTCTTAAGTGTCTAGAGAGCGTACATGTTAAGTAATAGACAGGAGCGGACATAATGTTCTTAGATATCTCTAGGTAGTTCTGCCGAGTAATTTAGTAGAAAATAAACCTTGCTTTGGCTTTTGACTTACTTAGCATACTTTCACTACAGGAAATAGGCAAGCATACCTAGAAACTTTTATATACTGACATGATGTGCAATTTGAAACAAAAGAACACAAATGCAGTGTAACGTCATTAACCTATCTCACGCCAAGCTATTTTATTACGAATCCATGCAATCCGTGTTTCCCAGACACTGCCCTATAAAACGTTTCTACAAGCAAATTCCCGTTCTTATCACTCGAAATTTGAAATGAGATAACCAAGTCGTTGCCGTTACCAAAATTGCCAATATGCTACTATACCTGATTAGAAAGGCTTTCTCTACATTGCGTCCATCTGTGGTAAAACTCTATACAACATACATTAGACCTATACTTGAGTATGCCAATGCTGTTTGGTCCCCCTACTATCAAAAAGATAAACAACACATTGAAAAAGTACAAAGGCAGATAACGAAGATCCCTAGGGAACTATGTCAATTTGATTATGAAGGAAGATGCAGGGAAATGTCACTTCTCACATTGGAACAGAAGAACTAGGGGTGATATTATAGAAACGTTTAAAATTTTCAATGGATACTATAACATTCCTGAATTTAACAACTTCTTCACAAAAGCCACGGATTCTAGACTAAGAGGACATACGATGAAGCTGGTGAAAGAAAGAACAAGGACAGGACAACGTTTTCATTTCATTGTAAACCGTGTATAAATACATGGAATGCACTTCCCGCACGCTGTTTAGAAAAAGAAACCCTGGACGCCTTCAAGCCTGGTCTCGACAATTATTAATTTACGATTAGCTAAGTGATGATACTCGTATATACATGTACATTATATCTCTATACGTTTGATCTATGATCTACAGTTGTGATTTAATTACAAGTTTGTTATTCTACTTAAGTGAATTTTTGTACAACTTATCACACTATTGTAAGATATGTGTACAACACATTTTTGCTGCCACCATTAATTAATAAAAAAGTTTTAAAAATTCTTTCAGTTTGGCGCAGCTCATGTTCTGTTAACATAAATCTTTGATGCTACAATCAATCCATTTTAAAAGAAGTGGTGTTTGCCCATCCGATCTGTTAACGGTGCCCACCGCCTGTCTAGCATCCACTGCTTAGCGGCAGGGGGCGGGACTTGCTTGACCGTCCGTGCTCACTGCCCGTGAAATTGTTTTACACACAGTAGTCGAGTTAGTAATAAAATATAGCCATGTGACCGCCCTCAACTCGCGTTGTCTTGAAAGGAATTTCCGAAATTGCTACTGCCCCGTGCCTACATTTTGTAAATTTAACAGTACCATCTAACAAAGAAAACAAAAGGGTCCCCAACAACAACAACAAAAAATCTATCACTGCAAAAATTCACAATACGATGGAATCGTTTACAAGAATTAAGCGAACCATCTGAGATTACAAGACAAGTGTAAAATGTAGTCTCACTTAAGACATGAGACATAAAAACCACTTGAACTACCTTTTCGTTCTGTCCAGTGCAACATTCCACACACATGTATACAGAAAATGTGACCTCACGTTCTGAGCAGGCAATTGTGTACTGTTTGAAGAAATTTTAAAACATTAATTTTTAAGTAAATTCGTAAAACTATCTCTTTCATGTTCGGAATAGATAATTTGGTTGCTTGATCAAGAAACTCTGTTAATTGGTTCCTACATTCTGATGGCGCTAAGAAACGTTGAAAAATTCAGTTCCATATGAAAAACATTACCCCTTCTTTCCGCAATTGGAAAACATTTACTATAGTATGAATCTTTTTTGTTTGGTTTTGTTTTTGCAACGATTCAAAGTCAAGGCCGTGATCATCAGTCCTCGAAACGTAAGCGCAGTTTGAAGTAGCAACAAAAACGAGCTGGCTCTTGCAGCTGCAGCTCCTGAGCGCTGAAGGACCGCGGAGCGGCACGAACGACGTATATTTGGCTTTTCATAACGTGGCGCGTGAGGGACTTGTCTTCACGATGGAATACGGCACGACTTTTTGCGTCTTTCTCGGTCGTGTCGCCAGATGTCGAATGAACGCGACCGTATCAAGCAGTGCTGCGGATCAAGCGATATCTAGAGGCACGGCCGAGAAAGACGCGAAAAACCGTGCCGTATTCCATCGTGAAGACAAGCCCTCACGTGCCACGTTACGAAAACCCAAGTATAGCTCCAACGCAGCCTCTCGCGCCGACGACGGCGCCAGCGGCGGCTTCAGCTGACGGGTCGAGGCGTCGCGACGCCGGCGCCCGACATGGCGCAACCGGCGGCGCGACGATGGAGACGGTGACGAGGGCACAGAGGCTGCAACGGTGGTGCCGGAGGTGGAGATGGCAGCGACGGTAGACGTGGCGAAGGTGGATGGGATGACGACGGTTCGGCTGTGGAAGCTATGACGGCGGAAGCTGTGAATAATGGATTTGGCGGCGATGAATGATGATGGACAGCAGAGGCAGAGAATGGTAATGGATTTGACGGTGGCGGCGTTACAGAGAGAGTGGTTGCGATGGCGATGTGATGGCTGTGGCGATGGCGGAGACAGTAATAGACGCAGCGACGGTATCGGTGTCGGTGTCGGTGTCGGTGACGGTGACGATAGCGACCGCGATGGTGGAGACGGAGGCATTAGCGAAAATAGCGGAGGCAATGGATGCGGCGATGACAGGGGTGGCGGTGGCGGAGGTGGTGGGGGTGACGGGTGACTTAAGCGATGGCGGTGGCGCAGACGGCGGACGCGACGGAGGCGATGGAAGCGATGGAGGCGACGGTCGTGGCGGAAGCGATGGAGGACACGGACGCGAAGGAGGCGACGGAGGCGAGGGACGCGACGGAGGCCAAAGAGGCGAAGGAGGTGATGGAGGCGACGATCGTGACGGAAGCGATGAAGGCGATGGACATGACGGAAGGGACGGACGCGATGGAGCGAGGGACGCGACGGAGGCCAAAGAGGCGAAGGTCGCGACGGAGGCGATGGAGGAGACGGAAGCGATGGAGGAGACGGAAGCGATGGAGGAGACGGAAGCGATGGAGGAGACGGAAGCGATGGAGGAGACGGAAGCGATGGAGGAGACGGAAGCGATGGAGGAGACGGAAGCGATGGAGGAGACGGACACGACGGAAGCGATGGAGGCGACGGACGCAACGGAGGCCACGGACGCAACGGAGGCGACGGACACGACGGATGCGTCGGTGACGGAGGCGACGGCAGCGTCAGAGGTGACGGAGGCGACGGCGGCGGTGGCGGATGAGGCGGTGGCGGAGGCGAAGGCCAGGGACCTCCGCGCTGCTCGTACTCACACGTGCCACTGCTTATGTGAGACCGCGCGTCAAGTACAAAGGTCGCACACGAGGCACGGAGGCAGACACGTTGAAGCCCACCCATATTCGACTACCGGATTTGGGCCTGGAGTAATAGCGGTTTGTTAAGCAACAGTAAATACATAATGATTGAAAACATTACTTTATTCTTTCTTCATTTTTATTTTCAGTTTCTTTTTACGATTTTCGAGGATGCTACATAAATCAGTTTTATTTCAGAACGTAGCACATTGATCATTTGAGATGGTTACTTATTAAGGAAAAACACATTCTAAATATTATATTTTAATCCATGCAAAATAAGTCAGGAGTGTCAATGCCACGGGCAAAGAAAATAGCTTTCAAGAGTTCCCCATTGGCGAAGTTGTTTATACAAGTCAGAATTTAAAAACTAAATAAACATGAAAGGAAGAAATAAATGGTATAGTATGTAAACAACATTCAAATCTCGATTGTTTGATGGAAACAATCACATACAATATGTGTACAAAGTACTCGAACACTAAATTTAACAATGATTATGCTTTTGGTGACTTCATTCACAAAACATTTTCCCTTAGACACTCTTTGGTGATAGTCACTACGGCTCGAAAAATTTCGCACGGTACTCTCACAGATCGCATTTATCTTCAGTTCATTTCCAAGTTCACTGGCGCAATTAATTGCGAATACTTTTTACGATTAATTTTCACTTTTCTCGAATATTTCAATGGTTCTATCTGCTTTGTACATTTTTTTTTCTTTTTTTTCGTATGTTAGTACTCTTAAAAATATTATATTGATAAGTTAATTGTAGCGTAACAGATACCAGTGGCCTACAGCATAAAAAATGCTTCTGAATATAACCACACAAAACGATTTTCTAAAAATTAGCTCGCTAACTACTCAAGAACAACAAATACTATTCTGACGTATAACACTGCAATAAATTCTTTTTTTACATAAAAAGCCTTAATGAATACTCCAATAACATAATTGGTATATACTCAGTACAAATAGTTTTTGTACGATACCAACAATATCTAAAAAGTCTTCGTTCCACATAACACGTAAATAGCAAATATTTAATGGGCGCGGCTACTTTCTTAAAGCCATGCTATCGTGTGACGTCATTTGTGCCGTGATCAGTGCTGCACTGAGATTTAGAATTCAGTCGGTACGCGCAGTAAGAGAGTACGAGAAATAACACAATCAAATATTTGCATTTTTTAGTCTAAATCGCAACTCACTGTTTTTAGATTTTTCCCGAGTTCCTGGAAATCTATCTTAAACACGTGGTCCGAGTCTGCTTCTTTCAATTTATGCGCATATTGGAAACTAGTAATATAGATCATTGTTTAAAATGCACTAGTGTTCACATACTTTTTACCTCACTGTATTTTCGTTTGAAGCCACTATCCGTCTCTTCACTTCGAGCATTCTTTACGTTTAATAGTACATCCCTCCCCCCTTCATCTTGCGCCTGTACACACGTTTCTGGATTTGGAGGGGAAATGAGAGGGGAGTAAGGGGAAGTTGCTCGTGATCGCAGAAGCACCATGCTTCCCAAGCGAGCAAATAGATCGTGCGTGCAGGTTGACATGCTTCAAATCAATACATTACATTTTGCGTTAACATTTGCACGAGTATTACGAGGTACCGTACTTTCACATCTGCAATTACTCAATCAAATTAATCAAATTGGTTCTGTGATATAGTATTCGAAAAAAAACGTAATGATAGTCTTTGCAAATGCTCCATGTGATTTCATCATGATTTCTCTTATTAGATGATTTGCTATAAAATTTATAATTTGATGATTTGCTATAAAAAATAGGCAGTATTACGAAATAATGCAAATCGAAATTCTGTAGTCTCTACCGTAAGAAAACACGATAGTTTTACAAGAGTTACGCAATTACAGTTTCTGCATCATTTACGTTCTGTATGATGTTTAGGCACTGACGTGTGAACAGTAGGTGACGTACGTGCACGAATAAAAACACATTTGAAAAAGTTTCGGCCTTGAGGAATAATAGCCGAATGTCTCTTCCATTCACGTAGCATAGCAGCTGAGGCCAGGGCCACTATTCATTTTAAAGCAATTAGAGTCTTCTTACACTCGTTCCGGAAGGCAGAAACAACCCTTGGCACTTTACATCGCGAGCGCATAAACGGAATTCTAGTGGGGAAGTCGGACGGTAAGAAGACAGCAGAGGCTTCTTCAAGTGTTACATGTCTTGGATCCATCTCTATCTTCAATTAAGACCGTAACGTGACAAAATATCGCCGGAACGGACGTTTAAACGGTGAGGGGGTCACTGTGGTTTGAGAAATGACACGTTGTTTCAAGAGTTTTCTAGTACTCTTTATCTATTTTATGAGTATCTCACTTTTTGAAGAATTGTTTTTAATGCCACTTACTAGTATACTACCACTGACGGTTACTCATCTTTAATTTGAACGTGACCATATGGATTGGATCACACTACATACTGAATAAGAAACAGCCATAAAGACTCGTAGCCATAAAACGCCTCAGACACAAAATTACAACATAAAACCGCGGACATGAAATACATTTTAAAAACGATTAAATAGTAACACTAGTGACACGTCAACACAATCCCACAGATAACTAAAAGTAAACATCGAAGAATGCTTATAATTAGAATTTAAAGGAATTCTAATTTTACTTTATTCATACGATAGTGATAAATTATGTTTCTTGATTCTACAACAGATATTGAGTAAATTAGAAAGATGATTAATTTTGGTCATAATTTTATTTCATAATACATTTATATAATATTTCTTACGTATTTTCAGCGTACTGGTATGAAATAAATAGTGAATATAGGTAACAACACATAAAAATTACATTTACAAAGGCTCACTTTAAGATTCGGTCACCCTCTTATTCTAATTTGTTTAATTTTTAGAAAAGAAGTGGGACGAAAAAAATAAAACTGATATGTGCATTCAATAGTAACTTGTTTATTGCAACAAATGTGTCGTTCAAAATTATTGAAAGTAACATAAACATTTTAAATTTTGGGAAAAATACAATAGAATTAATAATATACGCTACTTTGAAATTCGGTCACACACAACATAATTATAGAAACAATACTGACTATAGAACTAATTACAACTAATACTAACACAAAAAATAATTTTAATATCTAGTGGGGTAACCTTTACGATTTATTCTCGTAAACGTTGGGGCATATTTAACACAATTTTCTCTGTTTCTTTTGAACTTAAATATCCCCATTCCTCTTCCAGTCTCGTCTTCAGTTCTTCTTTCGAAGAAATTGGAGTTTTCTGACTTTCCTGTCTAGCATTTCCCAAAGATTCTCAATGGGGTTGAGGTCTGGGGATTGAGGAGGAGTGTCCAAAACCTTTGGGCAATTATAAAGTAACCATTCTCGTACTATGGGCTTTGTGTTTTGGGTCATTGTCTTGATAAAAGTGAAAAGTCTGTCTTATTCCCAAATTTTCAGCACTTTTGTGTAAATTTTGTCGTAATATAGTCAGGTAGTGTTCCTTATTCATTGTGTCATCAATAAAAGTCATTTGTCCCACACCAGCTGCTGACATGCATCCCCAAACCATGATGCCCCCACCGTGCTTTACAGTAGGCTGCAGATTTGTTTGGTCGAGTTCTGCCATCACTTTACGCCACACAAGAACTCTTCCATCTGACCTCATGAGATTGAATTTGCTTTCATCGGCAAATTTCACATCTCGCCACCACTCTGGGGCCTTGTGAACATACTTTTTGGCGAACTCTAGTCGTTTTCTTCTATTCACCTTGCTTACGAAAGGTTTCCTTCGGGCTACTCTTCCGTTATACCCCGCACTTCTTAACACTCTCCGCACAGTTTCGGGATGAACAATCTTCCCACATTCCACCCGAACCTCAACCACTATTTTAGAAGCACTCAAACTTAGATTTTTTTTCACTTTTTTCATAACAGACCGTCTTTCTCTCTGTCAGCTTCCTTGGTTGACCTCTGTAGCTGTTGGACTCGATTCTATCCTTGTTCTTGTATCTTCGTATGGTATCTCCTACGGTGCTTCGAGGAATATTCACTAAATTGGCGATGTTCCTGAAAGACATTCCTTTCTCATAGTGAAAAATCACCAGCTGGCGCTGTTCGAATGTTGTGTTCCGACCTTGACGTCTCATTATACGCAAAATCACCTCTACTACGGTAAGCAGGTGCGACAGGGTTGAAAGCTATTTCTAAACTGAAGGTCGAGGGGAGTTAAACTGTAACTGGCATTTGCTATGCTCTTAATAACGGAAATTTGTGACGAAATCAGCGCCAGCCAATAGTGACCGAATTTTAAAGTGGCGTGAATGATAGACTCTTTGAAAAAAATCGGAGAATATGTCTGGTCTTGTGCTTTAAAATTTGTTGATTTTTTGAAAATTTACAGAGAAAATACTGACAGTGTCAAGGATATAATTTTTCTTTAATTGTGTAGGCTTATGGAGAAATGTAGAGCAAATACGTAAAAAGTTGCTGACTGACCGAATCTTAAAGTGAGCCTCTGTATATATTATTTCACATAAATATACGTTGAAATTACGTACATTCGTTGATAATGGGTACAAGACCACCTAAGGGCAGGAGGAGGCATCGACATCCATACCCGTCAGTTTCGGCGCCACAATGACACATTCAAACTGATAGATAGTAGCACCACCAATGAAAACATTTTCTTATCGGTAATCTCCAGATACTAGTCTCGTTTAGATCTCGAAATAGTGATTCCGCGTACCCACATGTCAGGAGGACACAATTCTTAAAACGTTTGAACCAGCTTAGCCGGTACAGGGCATCAACGGATGACACTACAGTGCCTCTGGCCGGGCGATCCTAAGGGTTCGGGTCCCAATGGAGGCAGGATTTTCGGCAATACTACGTGGAATTCAGCCGCTGTCTGGAAGAGAATCCTAGCAGCCGGCTGCTCTGATCTGTAGTTTTCCGTGGTTTCTCCGATCAACACCAGGCGAATGCCGGGGCAGTACCCTAACAAACGGGCCACAGACCGCAAGCGATCTTTCCTTTCCTGTTCTATCTTCCCCTTACTTACTTCCACACACACACACACGCACACACGCACACACACACACACACACACTTTTGCAAGCATACCACTACCACATATTCCGGTAGACCGGTTGGGAGCTTAGAGCTTTTCCCGACTGGGGTGGTGTCCCTCTGGAGGGAGATACCTGGTTGGGGAATATCCGTGCAAGCCGACGGGTAGGTCGGCACCAGATCTCACCATCCAGCGGGCGAAGACCTACATCACCTCCCCCGATACAAACATGCACTCCACTTACAGGACTTACAACCTTAACAGCCGACACGCCCGGATCCATCAATCCTTCAAACGTTTGAGAGCGTCGTCAGCGGAGTTCACGCGTCCGAGGCTGGGGTGGCGCCGCGCCGTCCGCGTGGCGGGCCGGGCACTTCGCCTGGTGGCGCCGCCGCCGCCGCCGCCGCTTTCTCGCGTTGCCTAAGCTGCCCCGCTCGCGCCGGTCGGTCGCCGGCACCTCCGTCGCCGCCGCGGGGTCCACGGCGGATCGCCCACCGGCTGCGCACCCCGACCGCCCCCACGCCGCCCCCGCGCCCCCGCCGCCCACGCGCCGCCGCCTGCGCCTCGCCCCGGGTGCAAACCCCCGCGTGCCGGTGACCGCGCCCGCCCCCGCGCCCCGCGCCACGGCCGGAGGGGACCGTCAGCGCCGGCAGCCTCGGGCGGCGGCGGTTGTGGAGGTTGTGGTGGACGTGGTGCGAGGGATGGCGGCGGCGGTGGTGGTGATGTTGAGAGAGGTGGCGGCTGTGGTTGTGGAGATTGTGGTGGTGGGGGTGGACGCGGTACGAGGGATGGCGGCGGCGGTGGTGGTGGTGGTGGTGGTGGTGGTGATGATGTTGAGGTATGTGGCGGCGGTGGTTGTGGATATTGTGGGGGTGGACGCGGTACGAGGGATGGCGGCTCCGCGATGCCACCTCCGTCTCTCGGCGGCGGCGGCGGCGGCGGTGTTGAGAATGGTGGCGGCGGTGTTTGTGGAAGTTGTGGTAGTGGGAGTGGAGCGTGGTGCGAAGGATGGCGGCGGCGGTGGTGGTGGCGTTGGGTGGCGGTGATGGGAGTGGATGATGGGATGAGGGGGCGGAACGGCAATACTAGGGGTTGTAAGGGTGGGGATGGCGATCGTGGTGGTGATGGTGGTGAGGGGGGATGGCGTCGGAGGTGTAGTGGGGTTGATGGTGATGGTGCTGGAGAGAAAATGGGGAAGGTGAAATGGGGTTGATGGTGGTGGTGGAGGTGGGACAATGGCGTCGGAGGTGAAAGGGGGTTGATGGTGGTGGATACGAATTGTGTGCGGCGGTCCCAGAGGGAATCGAGTCTATTGCTGTGCAGATGGCGGTGGCTGGGGTGGCAGAGACGGAGGTGGCATCGTGGTCAGGATCTGCCCTCTCACATGTCACTTACGTATACTACCAAATTGGTGAACGGTTATACCCCAAAAGCGCGACTACGCGAAGCGGATTTTTCAGGAGACAGAAATCCGGAAGCAATTTTGTCTTTGTCGCAAGTAATGGCCCTTGTTCCTTTCCAAATTCCAAAAGGAATAAATCCTTATTAAATTTTCTTCCGACTCATAATCCATTCCCGCTTTGTCAGGAATCAACACATTGTTTTAATTTGATTCACGTTCCTAAGATGATCTTAGCTCTTGGATTTGAGATTTCGTTTCGAATTTGTAAATAGCCGAAAATTATAAGTTGTAAAACTGATTACCAAAATTGGAAAACTAGATTAAAGACTCCAGCTGAGGAAAAAACGATGAAATCGGATGCTCAGAATACCTACAGTCTGAATCACCACAATCTTCAAGAAAAAATAATATCATAGAACCGATTATAAGTTATCAATTAAAAATTCACATTACGCAAAAGTGAACATGGCAAATCTTGCAAATTTGCTACGTAGAAACTGCATACAAAAGATAGCAAGGTAAACCCAAACGTAAATATCAAATTGGTTAAACCAAACTCGATTATTGCATAACAAAAGGACAATGGAGGCTGAGAATAGTTAGTGCGTTTACAAGGAGAGGGATGCAGAAACCCCCCTCTCATGATTCGTGTCTCTTCAAAGAGTTTTGTATTTTAAGATTCAACATAGAATCGTTGATTTCTTATTCAAATCTTAGCGGAATGTTTGCGATGATCTTGAGAACTTTTTTTTCGTTTTTATTGAATGTTTTTGTTTGTTTGCGCAGGTTTTGAACGGGAGAGACGGCAAAGCGAAGGAGGGGGCGGGGTGTCGCGAGCAATGACGAAACGAGCAGTGATGTAAGATGACGGGAGAGTGAAGCGGTAAAGTCAGGAAGCTGTCTTGTCGGCAATCAATGCGGTGACGACAGCAACGCCCGAGAGCGGTGACAGTCCGGTTCCCGAGGCAGGGGTGCAACCGTCTCCCTGCTGGGGGGTGCCACATCGATGACGGTTTTCACATCTACGTTTTTTATACAAATCATCGATGCATATGACATTAACATTTTGAAGCCAACATTTTTTTAACATTGATGTTGTGTTCGTTGATTTTAGGTGGTTGATATTTTTTAAATGAAAAAAGTACCATCATAACAAAATTCTAAAATAAGAATATTGTTGAGACCAAAGTGACCAGGGTGAAAAATAAAATCGAGCTTTCGACAATAAAGGATACTACCTCATTTTTTAACGGTCAAATCACATAATCCATGTTTCGTTAATTGTCCTGATTATTTTTTGATATTATTGATTTTAATGGAGATTTAACAAAATACAAAATAAACTATACCACTTTCAAATTAAATTTCTCTTCTCTCTTGTAAAGCCAATATGTTTTAAATATGTCGAATCAGGTAATCAACATTTTGTTAATTACCTTGATATTTTATTTTGGTTTGTCAGATAAGTAATTAAAATTTAATAAACGCGGTCACCTTAAAATGTAATCCCTCCCCCACGTGAGCCTCAACGGTTACTTATGCATTTTTAATAACACCGATGGTTGGGGTAGATTAACAGCGATGTTTAAATTTTGAGCATCGAAGTTCAGAAACATCAATGATGTTGATGTCGCGTCCCTATTGCCTGCCTGCCCGCCGGTTCGTCCGGACAGCACGTCACACGCGTCGATTTTCATCTCAGCAACTTGAGAGCGAGATCAATTTCCCCCTCTCCGCATCTTCCGGATCCAAGGCCCGATCTTTTCTAACTTTCAAAATAAACACACGTAACAAGCCGGAAGATAAACTGCACAGATGCTTTCAAACGACGGGTCGTCTGTCAGGCGGCTGAGCACGCCAAATCGTCGCCAAACGATGAAACTACGCGGAGACTTCAACGTTCCGTAAGCACACGGAACAACATTGCTGTGACGATGCATCCCCAAACCGTTTGTCGATAATTTACGGGAAGAGGGAACATATGTTTCCGTCGAATCCATTTATTCAACTACGAACGTCATCAGTAATACCGATCGATATGCATAATGGTCACAATGCCATTAAGAACACAGGACAGACCGGGAGCGTCTCGAGTAATGTGGTCGTAACGACCAGGTTGTGTGCTTTCTTGGGAGCGTCTGATTTCTCAAACTCTTTATTTTTTCCACTGAACCATTTGTCCACTCACTGCTGCACTCGTCATTCCCAGCCCCAACCCGCTCTGGGCACCGTGGCCGGTACAGCCCGCCCACTCACCACTGATTCTCCTCATGGCTGCGGCGACCGGCTGTAGCGGCGAGTCGTCGTCCACCGCCACGCACGGGCACCGGGGTTGCGCCCGCTTCCGAATGGTGGTCGCTCAGTTGACCACACCTCGGGAATCCTCCTCCTCCTCTCCTCCCCCCCTTCTCTGCCTCCGCTTCCTCCTGTTCCTCTGGCTGTCTTCCTCACGCACGCACACGCCACGCGAAAAAACAAACAGACAATAAATTTTTTAAGAAAAATAAATAAAAAACCGCACACTCGCGCTGCTACAACGACACGCCCACCGAGTCACCAAAGGTCGCCGCACCCAGCCTCACGGAGGGCCCGGGCCGCGACGGCACATCGCACACACCACCGCACGACCGACACGGCACCGCACACTGGCAGCGGCGCGGCGCGACGCCGCTCACAGCACGGCGCGGCAGCGGCGGCGGCGGCGGCGGCGGCGGCGGCGGCGGCGGGGAGGCGACGGTAGCGCTGCGCGGCGGGCAGCGGCGGACGCTGCTGGCTGCACGGCGCGCGGCGCGGCTCTGTGGCGGGACGGCCGCGCGCCGCGCGCAGGGGAGGGGGAAGGGTGCGGGCGGGTGGAGGGGGAGCCGCGGGCGAGTCCACGCCGCCACGCGCGCGGGGGGCCCCCGCAGGGAGCGCGGCAGGCACGGCGGGCGCAGCCGGCACGGCGCGGCGCGGCGCCGCGGCGCGAAGTTCGAACGCGCGGACCCCTTCCGCCGGCCATCGACCGCGAGCGCGTGCGCGCGCGTGCGTGCCGGGAGAAGGGGAAGGGAGAGGGTGATGATGCGTTGGGGGGCGCTGAAGCTACCTCGAGATGGGGTGTTCAAGAAGTGCCGTCACAAGAATTTCTAGACTACGACGGGCTGAGTTGAGCTCAGCCAGCATTGCCGCTCTCTGACCGAGGGGAGTTCCAGTCGCGATGCTCGCAGACTTTCGACGAAGCCAGAGAGATATGTCGCCAGGCGCTGCCTGGGGAATTCTAGCGGCAGGCTGCTCTGTTTCGTGGTCGTAGCGTACGTACGTCGGCGACCCTCACTAGTCGTCGTGTAGGTCGGCGCTGGATCCTTCTATTTGGTCGGCACTGGACCTCCCCATCCAATGTGGAGTTTGTGTGTGTGTGTGGGAGAGAGAAAGAAAGAAAGAAAGAAAGAAAGAAAGAAAAAGAAAGAAGAAAGAAAGAAAAAGAAAGAAGAAAGAATCACCACCACCTCTCCGAATAAAACATTTACTACACTAAACGGAACAAATGTCCAATGTCTATAATAATAGTCGTGTCCGGAATCATTCAATCTAGGCAACGAACTATCAGTTGCCTACCTACAACTACATCCGCAACTGTATCCCGCTCTTGGCTCTTGGCTGTATGAATGGATTTATCGGTTTTACTCCTTGGCCCTTTGACTTAACACGGGTAACACACGGGCGTTTGGTTGGGCAACTAAGCGGGTGGCGCTGTCGCGCAGTGCGGCGACGTAGGGAATCTCAGGGAATTACCCACATTCTGTCCTCGTCTGCAACGTAGTTTCATGCTTTTCGATTGTTATACAAAGTACACATTTTCAGTTTGACGATATTCATTGCATTGTTTATGATATTTGGAGAATTTGTTTTCATTTGATAATAGGTTTATGGATTAAAAAACTACTTTCGATGAGTTGTTTGTGTAAAGGTGGCTATTCCGAATGGAAGTCCCCTGTGTGGCAGCAGCTGAGCAGCGGTTTGCGAATGTTCTTGTGAATACAAGTGTGTGTCGAAGATCTTTCATTATTGCCAAATATACCGGGGCAGTGAAGTTTTCGAAATAAAATAATTATATTTGTGTGAAAAATATGGAAGCAATAGTGCTTGTTGCGAAGTACTGGAGTCGAATTTAAGTGCCGAGTGGAAATCAAAGTCAGAACCATGTGCACGGAAGGTGTATATGCCTTACGCGGACCTAGCGCGAAAAATTATATAATTAGTGTTTCAATATAGACTTTTATTTCACTTAATTCTAATTGATTTTAATTGCGTACATTTTTACCTGTATGTTCATATTTTGAATTTTGGAAATTACATTTCCGTTATTCAATGGAGATGCAACCTCCAGTCTGTCGGGGCACCAGCCGCTACTGACTGAGAAGCGATAAGTCCGACAGATCGGGAAACCAATGAATTTAATGTCGGACGATGGCATTACAGGAGGTATTGTCGAAGGCAATTACAAGTGAGCCAACTGTAAAAGAACGTATTAACGAATTGACCGCATGGAGTGTTGCCAGCAGTAGTCATGCAGTTGCGTACAGAACAGTCCCTTCTTAGACTAATCTCTCTACATCAAATTGTACACCTTGAGAACATAGGACCCGGAAATAATGTCCGATTTTTTCAATGATAGTAAATAATATTTAATTTCATTTAATCCTCTTAGGCTAAAGGATGACTGTTTGTTCTTTTTACTCTTGTACACGAGAAACTAAACTTTGTTTACGTCTACTCTTCGATGACATTGTTTCCCATCTTTTAAAACGACTGCATGCGATGTTTCCCTTGTTTCAAATACTAATAGACAGACGTCAAAAGAAAAATTTATACTTTTTAATTTGTGCAGTCGTTATTCTCCGGTAATTTGAAACTGTTGGGAAAATAATTGAACTAAGTATTGTTTGTTTGATTTTGTAATTTTGCTCTGATCACTTTTCGTACACTTGCATTGCAACCCTTTCATCAAACCCATCCATACCAGCTTCCTAAATAAAATAAACTGTAGTATACATTAAAATGAACTATTTAAACAATCTATTAAACACACACTGATTATGAAATTAGAAGTTTAGTGCAAAATGAAATATAAATTTTATGAAACATAGTCACTATCATTTATTTTACAGTGGAAGACAAGTATTGGAAATATGCAAATTTGGCAAATATCACTGCTAACCTCAAAAGGACAGATGGCTGAGTATAAAACACCATGAGAATGTCCCAGTTATACAGTTTGGGGCAAAAAGGAAAGGATAGAAAAACGTGCGAGTTCTTATTTCAATAACAACTTTTACGTGATCTTTCTAAAATATACGAGTTTTGAAATCGGAACATTTAAACATGCTTGTTTATATATACTCTAATACTTTAATACTCTCAGTATTAATAATAATAATAATAATTAAGTATAATAATAATTTAATACTCTCAGTATTAAACATTATACAGCAATAGTATTTACATTTACCAGCAAACTTTTCAATCAAATGAGGAAGCTTCATTTTTGTTAGTGTTTCTCTGCACTTAGAGTCCAATATTTATTTCTCAGAAATTAACACGCACTTTTCAATAACACAATACGACCGCAGAACACACAGTTGCACGGATTCACACGGATGCAGGAACTCCCGCGTTCTCTTGGGTATTGGGCTTCCCGCCAAAGGACGTTGGCCAATGTTACCACACTAAAGAACTTAAATACCATGCCCTTAGCGTTCACAAATGCGCTCCAGCGACAACCACTTAGAACGTAATGTGAATTAATTGGGTGGTTATAGGCCTCATGTACTTCTCAACTTCCGTGGCTTGGAAGTATGGACAATCAACCACCGTCACGTCATATGCGATGATTATTGTCACAATGTGTAAATTGATCATCACAACTGAAAGACTCGTAACCATAGGTTTATGGTTCAGAGTGAGATGGTAATTTTTTTCAGTGTACCTTTAGGCGGTTGAAGATTGCACGTCTTGTACTGTTGATCATACCGTCGCGTCGGCGCCATGTACAGACCAATGTGAAAATTCTTAAATTTCAGAGCATAAAAAATGTTTTAAATGTAATTTTAAAATGCCTAAAATTTAAGCCAATTTTCTACAGTGAAAGTACGCTGATTGCGAAATGTGCGAATAAGTGAAAAACAAACCTATTCCGTCGGAGTTTAGCGATGCGTTGTACAGGTCTTGGTCTATATCACTTTGACAGATTTTTTCTCGTAGCCTAAAAATTGAAAAATGCTATGAAACGAATAATTTCAATTTTATTTTCATGCAGATCATTGTTAGAAAATCTATGAAATTTTATTAACAGTTCATTAAATAAGATTCTGGCAAACGTTGCTGTTATAATAATGACTATGCATACATTTTGTATCCTTGGTTCATAACAATGCTCAATTAAATGTGCATTAAAGTGTCTAAATTATATTTCCCTATAAGTTTATTATTCCCCAGTGAAACTAGTGAACTCCATTGTTTTGGGAATTGATGAAAATCAGTCCATTGGTTGAAGGAGTAACGAATATGTGTGAGCAAGGACAACCAATTTGCGCCTCTATGCTGCCGGTTGAGTATAGCACTGAGCAAGCCTGACTGCTACCTCTGCAGCAACTAACCAAGAGGTCCTAGAGTTTGAGTCTCGACGGTAGCGGGATATCAACACCAGCTACATACCTTGGTCGAATTCACCCGCTGTCTGCAGGAGAATTCTAGCCTCCGTCTGATGTATTATCGGTAGTTTTTTGTGGTTCCTCCGATGACTACCAGGCGAATGCCAGAGTAGTACCTTAACAAACAGGCCTCGGGCCGCGCGCCATCTTTTCATCCTCTTCCTTCCCCCCCCCCCCCCCACACACACAATATACTCTTACGTGCACTACACTACCACACATGTCGGAAGACGAGGGGTGAGTATAGAGCTTGTCCCGGTTGGAGGGGTGCCAAGGTGAGTAAACATACCTGGAAGGGGAAAGCCAATTCGGAAGCCGACGTGAAGGTCGGCGTCGGATCTCACCATTCAGCGGGGAAGGAATTACCACCAGCTCCGTGGATAAAACATTTACTACTCTAACGGAACTAATGACAAAAGCGGGTGAGTGTCCGGAAACATCAATTAATTAATGAATCAATCAATCTCTGCACTGTCGTAATGACACTGAAAAGTACATTTTTCTGGTGTGGCAATAGGCAACGCGAAGAAAGGTTGTCAAAAAGATTTTGAAGGTGTTCGAATCCATCATGATTTCTAATCTATTAACGTGACGAAAATCCTTCGTTTCAACGCTGTCCTCTTTCGACTAGACGCGAGAAATTTTAACTAGCGTCTGGAAGCCACACGGAAGTGATAACATACAAAGTGATGGTACTGACGACGTGAACGAAGTACTTATAGCAACTATTAAAGTTAATTTTTACGCGATAATATTTGTCCTTCTTGAAAACAAATTCGGCGCCTACTTGCTTTCCGTCTTCAGTTGGTGAACAATGAACTAAATTTAAAATTTCCAGTAATCAGCGATCAATTTGACTGTCATTATCTTCAGAGAAGCCCTATTTGTCACATACGCAATCTAATTAAGAGCAGACCAAAAAGAGTTGGAATCTTGAATAATCGCCTTGTCCCATAGAGAATGTTTTGTCTTTAAAATTTGTCTCGTTTGAAAGTTATTCTTTGGATAGTTCAAAATCTTTGTATCTAGGGCTCAGAATAATTTCAACCAAAGTTTTGACTTTGACCAAATTTTACACGAGAGTATTTTGAAAGTTTGGAAGTACCTTACAATTCTTATTTTTTAATATGTTGTATAATGTTGAAAATTTGAATACATCGAAACATCATTTTGTGAAAGTGAAAGTGAAGCGATAATTTCACGAATGAACGGCATTTGGATTTTCAGTACATGAGCTCTACCCCTCACGTGTTTTTATACCTCTCCTCTCGTTAACATACTCTTCTATTTCCTTGTTGTAGGGATGCACAAAACAAGCACTTTGTGACTGATTAAGATACAACTCACAACATCGTTAACTATGCTCAAGTTTCAGTAAAAACTATTCTTCTACTAATGCGAGTGACGTGATGTTGGAAAACTTTACAGCGACCATCCTATTTATTTCTTTTGAAAAAAAAGTCACTGCTGTTAACATTTCCATTTTTCCAAGTTCTGAATGGCCAGAATTTGTTCTCGTGGCCTTATTCATCGCCCGCCAGAAGAGCCCTTGAGCGGTCGCCGGCTGCCTCCCTCGGGACGCGGAAGTGAGCCAACTCATCTCCCGCCCTTCCCCCGCCTCCCTTGCCCTTGCAGCCCGCAGCGCGGCTCAGCCCGGCTCAGCCGGCCACTGCCAAGTTCACGGAGATCGATCCCAGCGGCCGCTGGTGGCGCGTGGCGGACCCGCCCCGCCCCCGCCCGGCCCTGCCCCGCCCCCGCCCCGCCCCCGCCCCGCCGCCCCGCCCCGCCCCGCCCCTCCCCGCCCCCGCCCCGCCCCCGCCCCGCCCCGCCCCCGCCCCGCCACGCCACGCCCCTCTCGCCTTCTCCAGCATGTCTACTTCCGTCTTTGCCAACACAACCCATTTTCTTCAGTTCTCCACGTCTCTCAACATCCTCGCTTCCCCATTTTCCAGCACCCTCTTCTTCCCTAGCACTCCCACCTTTCCCCAACATTGCCACATTCCCCAGAATCCCCACTTTTCCCAGCATCCCCGCCTAAAACATACCCACCTTCCCAGTATCCCCACCTCCAGCATCCCCGCCTTTCCCAGCATCCCCAGCATCCCAAACAATTCCACTTCCATCAGCATTCAGCATCTCCACTTGCCTGAACACAACTCGTCACCCAGATCCACTGTAACTCCATCTTTCCATCACATCCCCACCTCTCAAATCCTTACGTTCTTCAACATCCCCACTTTCCCCAAGTTATCCACCATTCCCACTTTCTTCATCTAACCCAGCACCTCCTCTTTTTCTACTCTTGCGAGCACCCACACCTTCCTCGCCATCTTTCCCAACATCTCCGCTTTCTCCATCATACCCACTTTCCCCAGAATTTCTGCTTTATCTACCATACCGAGAGCCCCATGTCCAGTTCCCTCATCCCCAGTTTCCACACTTTCCCCATCATCCCCACTTTTTCCAGATTCACCATCTTCTCTCTTGGCCCAGTTGCAACAACCCCTTGGCAACTGATCCTTTGATAATCGCATATTGTACTGCTACACTTCAGCTACCCTTATGATCTCACATCACGAGACATTCCTTTCTTCTCTTTTTCTTCTTCGTTCTAAATGTCATATTCGTTCTTCCTGTCTCCAACTAATCGTACTTGCTAATACTTCTCTCTGAAAATCTCTATTTCTATTTTCATTTCACATTCTTTCACAAATAGTGAGTACATTTTCGTTTCAGGCAAGACTTAATTTCAAGTCGTAACGAAAATACAAACAGCCGACTACTGCCGTTGCATTTCTTGTAAAAACACAGTAATTTAGGAATATATTTCCAATTCTAAACAATATGTAACACGTATTGTATCGCAGCTTCTGAGTCAATGACCCCAATCTCGATCAGGTTTTTCGTCCAGTTTCCCTGATCCATTGAACAAATGCTGGGATGGCCCCTTGTTTTACTTCTGGACATAAATGTAACTTCCTTATCTGTGCACGACTTCTAGACTTCCGTGGGAAATATAGTTATTCAAATTATCGTTTCCATGTTGCCGCGGCAGGAAGTATTATTTCTTGACGAAGGACATAATGGATAAGAGTCCAAAATGTATTGCTGATTTATCATTGAAAATAGATTTTATTACTTCGGGGCGGTTTTTTTAATTAAAAATTCAAGTAGTAGCACGTCATACACAGTTTTAACTGTTTTTTGGCGTAAAATAAATAAATACATAAATAAATAAAAACTGACAGCTTCATTTTGGACCCAGGATAATAGCATATCGGAATTTCATCTTCTTGATGCATGGCTTTTTATTGGCGATTTTTGAAAAAATACAATATATTTCCATATCATCATGTTTCAGTATTGTTGTGTTTGAAGGATGATTCATTTCTGTTGAAATGTTATTGACAGGCAACGTGATATTGAAGGAATAAAACGTGAAGCGTATTATCACCACGCTCTAAAATCAAGGAACGTATAAAGGATGATGGAGTCACATTTCACAAACAACATTTATTTACCGTTTATTGCGCTCTTGCATAATCATTTAGGACGTTACCACTCTAGTTGATTCAAAATTCTTGAAGAGAAAATTGTAGTGCATCATTATAGCGTAACATTCCTCTCCAGAGCGAAATCAAGAGCACGTAAAATAGTAATGATGATCATAGATCGATAGAGAGATTTCTTGTCTATTTCTTCATTTATTTACTTTAGGCAATATTTAGACATTCAAAACATTTGACGCATATGATCCACAAATTGTCATAAATAAAACAATTATTAAGCTGATATTTAGAAGTCTGTAGAATTTTTAAAGCTTATTTGCGCCATTTCTCTGTAACTTTAGAAGTTCTATTTGTAATGGAAGTGAAAACAGTATGAGTAACGTTACACTAGAATCTCACGAAGTTTCAAGGAATTCATAAAGATGAAAAGTAAAAGTTTGTAATAATTTCTGTTTACCCAACCCAGACTACAAAATAAAAATAAAGTACACAGTGCTCAACAGTTGATATAAAAGAAACATTAAAATATATCTTTGTCCCTTTTAGTCTTGTATTTGTACATAAAGTCGCTGTTTAATTGCTTACAAAATACTAAATGTTTCACACGTGTTTATTAGGATGTGCTGAGAACACGAAATAATTTTAGTATCAATACTGAATGCAATTGGAGGTTGGTTACGAAAGTTGACAGAATGAGTTCCATTTCAGCGAAATGTAGACACAATGAAACGAAAAAACACACAAATAAAATGCAAAGCAATGCAAGTTAAACACACTGAAAGTGAAGAAAGCAGTTTCTATATGTCTAATGTCGGATGGCGTCAGCAGCACAACAGCACAAAAGCCGACCTCATCTACACTGCTCCAGTCAGGCGACGAACGAGGAGATAATTAATCAACTATCTCCTTCACGCCAGGCTGGCTGCTTGCAGTGCCACGAGGCAGACCGCGCGACATCAGCACAGCAGAGGCCACGAGGCAGCCCGTTTAATTCGTGAATCTCTCGAAATGTGCGTGCGAAAGTGTTTTCGCCCGAAATGCTTGACGAGAAGTCTGCTCCAAACGAGGACGCCAACGCCGCGCGTGCTGTGCACAGAGCGTGGCGCGGCGGGGCGTGATGAGGCGTGGCGCCCTACCCCTCGGATTGCCCGCCCCCCTGCCCGGCGATTGGCGACCCGTCGCGCGGGGAAGCGGGGCGGTGAAGCGGGGCGTGGCATTGTGGAGAGGGATGTGGCGGAGGGGTATAGGGCAGCGTGGAGCGTGTTGGAGCGGGGCGTGGCTGAGTGAAATAGAGGAGAAGAGTGTGGCGGGGAGGCGTGTGGCAGAGAGAGGGGTGGCGGCGTGAAGCGTGTCAGAGCGTGGCGTGGCTGAGAGGAGCGGAGGAAAAGGGCGTGGTGGAGAGGGATGTGGCGGAGGGGTATGTGGCAGCGTGGAGCGTGTTGGAGCGGGGCGTGGCAGAGTGGAACGGAGTAGAAGGGTGTGGAGGAGGGGTGTGTGGCGGCGTGGTGCGTATCAGAGCGTGGCGTGGCTGAGAGGAGCGGAGGAGAAGAATGTGGTGGAGAGGGGAGCGTGGCAGCGTGGAGCGTATCGGCGTGGGGCGTGGCTGAGCGGAGCGGTGGAGAAGGTTCTGGAGGAGAGGCGGAGAGGGGAAGGGCGGAGAAGGGTGTGTCGGAGAGGGGTGTGTCGGAGAGGGGTATGTCGGAGAGGGGTGTGTCGGAGAGGGGTGTGTCGGAGAGGGGTGTGTCGGAGAGGGGTGTGTCGGAGAGGGGTGTGTCGGAGAGGGGTGTGTCGGAGAGGGGTGTGTCGGAGAGGGGTGTGTCGGAGAGGGGTGTGGCGGAGAGGGGTGTGTCGGAGAGGGGTGTGGCGGAGAGGGGTGTGTCGGAGAGGGTGTGTCGGAAAGGGTGTATCGGAGAGGGTGTGTCGGAGAGGGATGTCGGAGAGGATGTGTCGGAGAGGGGTGTGTCGGAGAGGGGTGTGTCGGAGAAGGGTGTGTCGGAGGGGGGTTTGGCGGCGTGAAGCATGGCGGAGAGGAGCGTGGCTGAGCGGAACGGAGGAGAGGGGTGTGTGGTGGCGAGGAGCGTGGCGGAGCGGGGCGGCGGAGCGGAGCGGGGCTTCGTGGAGCGGAGCGGGTTGTGGCAGAGCGTTGCCATGAGTGGTAGAGTGAAGCGGTGCGGTGCGTGGCGATGCGGTGGGTGACGTGGCGGAGTGAAGTGTGGTGTGGGGTGGCGGAGCGGAGCGGGCCGTGGTGGAGTGTGGCACTGTGGAGTGACGAAAGGGGGCGGGGCGAGTCAGAGCGTTTCGGATAGAGCGGGGCGGTGTAGGGTGAATACGGGACGGAGCTAGGCGAGGCGAAGTGGAGCGGGGTGGGATTAGGGCGGGGAAGGGCGGGGAGGAG
>BLKR01005368.1:0-82342 GCA_011170035.1 Teleogryllus occipitalis
TATTAATTTATTTTTAGTATAGTAAACTAGTATCGAATGTGTATTTAATTATTTAATAGATTATAGATATATAGTACTCGTTGGTACTCTTGCATTATTCATTTGAATGTCGTACGTGGTTGCAAAACTACGAAGTTAAAAAATGTATTATCTCATAAAAGAAAGGGGTAATTAAATCATGCATAGAGTAAAACAATAGTTCGATATGTCTTTAAACTATCTCGTTAATTTTATGTGATTGTGCTCGTTTGTTTTCTCTATGTTCCAATTTTTTAATTATGTTGCGGGTTGCGTCACGCCTGCTGCCATTGACTTTGATTATTTTAGACTGAAGATATGTGCGAATAAATTCCAAATTGTGGCAATTAATTGGCAATTAATTAGCAATAAATGATTAGATGGTTTCTGTTGAGATTTGTCTCGAATTTAACTGATGTGTGTGCTGACTTGACGTTCAGAATTATGTTGCCGTTTGCGTCGATTCCTGCTGACAGTGACTTCGATTATTTTAGACTGAAAATACGTGCGAATTAATACCAAATTGTGGCAATTAATTGGCAATTAATTAGCAAGAAATGATTAGATGGTTTCCGTTGAGCTCTGGTTTGACTTTAACTGATGTGTGTGCTGGCTTGACGTCAAGCTAGCACACACCCGTTTTCTCCACGAAAATACGTGGCAATTAATTCAAAAATGTGGAAATTAATTTGCAATTAATTAGCAATAAATGATTTGACATGTTTTGTGTCGGTGTGCTGAGTTGGCTGTTCCAGCTTGACGCACCTCCCGGGCAGGCTCCCTACTCCTGGAACTATCTCGTTGTACAATATTAGAACTAGCAATAGATTCACTCCACTTGATCAGACTAATAATATTCTTCATGATCCTTCTCCTCAAGGTGCCGATATTAATTCTTCTCCGCCACAAACCAAAAAAAACCTGTTTTCATTCACAACCCCCCTCTTACGTGGAACTCCTGAAAATAAAGATACACCAAAACATGAAAATTTTGCGACTTCAATGGAAGGATCCTACACGGAAGTTGTTGTAAATTCCGTTAATGATATCACCTTGCTCCGAAAAAAACTATCAACTAACGGCTTTTTCTATCATACCTACCGAGATTCAACCAAAGCTACCACCTCAGTAGTACTCAGAAACGTGCCAACATCATGAAAACTAATAGCAAAAAAGTTACCTGTAATAACAGTTACACGATTAACATTCAACGAACGCAAACCATGGCCATTATGTGCAGTTCCGGTTTATTTAGATATATATTTAGTCAAAAAATAGTAAAAAACTGTATGTGACTTATGGGGGAGAAAATCATCTCCGCACACTTTCTTGCTAAAACGAACTTTCGGTAAAACCAACGAAGTAATGGCAATCTACAATCTAAGGGAACGCTGTAATTCTATCATCAGAATACAAGAACATAGTCATAGACCTGGTCCAGTTCAGTGTCGGAAATGTCAGACCTACGGACATTCTAAAAAACTGTGGTTTTCTACCGCGCTGTGGAAAATGTGCAGATCAACATCCTACTGTCGAGTGCGCCAATGAAGAAACAAAATGTGTAAACTGTGAAAGGCCTCATCGGGGCCCCAGTCGTGATTGTCAGGTATACCAGAATATTCTATCCAGAAAAGTTCTCCCCACCCAGCCGGGCAACCAATTTCTAAACATGCCTCCAACAGTCCTGCCTACTCCCCCAGACCTTTTTACCGCCCCTTTTCCCATCCTCACCACTTTAACTCCTCAGAGAAAGGTCCCCGAACATTTCTCCTCTCGACGCACTATACTCAGACCGACCAAACCGAGGCCACCATCCCCATATCAATTGCCCTTGAACTTAGATTTCCTAAAACCTTCTACATTCTCAATTCATTCTCACTCTCAAACAATCTCACAAATTGTCGCTGACAACAAGTTTAAATATTTCTTTCGAATCTTTTAAATCAAATAATCCACGTTCTTACCAAATCAATTCTCCAATCTCTGAAATTCTATTATCCACAAATTTATGTCTAAAAATAACTCCCGTCATTCAATCCGCCTTATATGTATTGTGGAATGCAACTGGCCTACGAACTAATGTTCATATTCTCGCACATTTTCTGCAAAGTAATAATATCGATATAGCTTACATCCACGAAACACACCCGAGACCCTCTGTTAAAATTTTCAATCCTGGATATAGGATGTATCGATGCGATCGACCACGAAACCGTAGCAGTGGTGGTGTTGTCATTTTTACCAAAAATAAGATCTCCTTGTATAAGCCCCCCCCCCAATATTCCTTACAAAATATGTGATATCGATCCGCTGTTTTTATCAAATCAACCTAATTTGTTGTAAGGGACTGGAACGCCAAGAATACAGTATGGGGTAGCAGACTCAATTCTCCTGTCAGCATCCTTCTTCTTCCAGATATTGAAAGATGAAATCTAACAGTGCATGCTCTTGATTCTCCCAATGGTTATCCCTACCAATCTCCAATACAAACAGACATTCTCGACTTCGGTATCTGTACAGAGAAAGGGAAGAATGGCCAGGAAGGGAGGGGGTTGCTTTCGCGGACTGAACGGAACCTTCTCTGTACAATGACAAGCTTTCGCCGCGCCGGGCCGTGAGCTGCCCGGAGGGGGAGAGAGGGATGGCGCTGGTTGAGGGAAGAAGCAGGGGTTGTCTGAATTCAACTTACTCACATTACACATACTATTTATTATTAATTTTACAATATTTACACTTGCAATGATCACCCTTCATCTGCTGATGGCAGGACTAGTTCGAGCTACCCAAGTGGATTCCGAATATGGTCCATAAAATGCAGCTGTGCTACGGTAGGCGTTGTCCGTTAGGCGACTCGTCTCCAGAACCACAGTCACAGGACCCTTCCTACACGCACCTTCAAGGGCAACAGTGAATGTGTTGCTGTAGATGTGAGGCGGTGTGCCCGAGGCGGTGTGCCCGAGGCGGTGTGCCCGAGGCGGTGTGCCCGAGGCGGTGTGCCCGAGGCGGTGTGCCCGAGGCGTTGCACTGGCGGGGCGCAAATGAATGCGCGCTCCCACTAGGTCCGTCGACGGTAGGGCGCGGATGCAGCCCCTCAATGGGAGCACAGCACAGAATCTGGCTCGCGTTGGTCAGCCGGAACTCACGTACGGACTGAAAGTCCGTCAGCGTTGGATGCATTCGGCTTGCCGAAGGCAGAATTGTTGCTCGATGAGCCCCTATGTATGCCGACTGCACCCCTGCCGAAGGCAGTGGGGTTACGTTCAACACTCGAGAGAAACCAGATCGGGCCGGGCCGGGCTTGCGTTGTCTGTCGCGGAGAGATTTTTGTTCCGGCAGAGACGGTGACCTGTCAGCGAGTGCCGTTTTGGGGGTAGAGGCTAACGGTCCTTCGGGGGACGCGTTAGCGGCAGCCCGGGGGGGGGGAGGCGGCGGTGAGGGTGGCCAGCTGTGGGAGTGCCGGATGCCCGCGGTGGGTGTGGCCAGCCTCTGAAGGAGGAAACAATGACCTGCCGCCAAGGGCGTTTGTGGCGTGGACGGAACAGTATCTTCAGCAACATTAGCTATAATATTATCGTAGAGTCACAAATCGATCTCCCTTCAGACCATCGACCTCTTCTTTTATCCCTGAATACATCATTAAAAGGAATAGCTCAGCTCATCACTACTACCTACAAAAAGTCAATTGGCTTCAGAGCCTGATTTCCTGCATCCTGCTACCGCTACTATCGCTGAAAATCTCTCAAGAAATTGACGAAGTCATTGACTCCCTCACCCACACTATTCTCGATAACACCTCCCCCAGTACTGCAGCCCAACCCACTACCTCCTATTCCACCAATCTTCCAGAGATTATATCACAAAAGATATATACGTAATCACTGTCAAAAGCATCGTGCCCCTTCTTAAAATCCTACGTAAACCTACTAACTAAAATAGAAAGACATCTTCTGGCAAAATCTAACGCCCAATACTTTCACTTCCAAACTCAAAACCGCCAACCCAACCGATCACACTTTAGGGAATATCACTGGCGTTCTCTTGAGAAAACCAACTAAAATATCCTCCCATGGAACCACAGCAACTATTCATGCAGATAAACGCAAAGAACTAGGTGAAAACTTTGCCGCAACCTTCACTACCTATCCTTCAGAAAAACCTCATGATCATTTTCTCCTTTTATAAATCCAAAGAACTAGAACAACAGTCCCAAGATGCTCAAAATTTTTATCTCACACAGAAATTGTGAATCTTTTATCTGTCGCTATCCCAAACTTTTCCAGTCATGACCTAATTCTACCATATACACTTAAATGCCATTCATTCACAGCCGTTTTACATATAACATCAATATTCAATGCATCTCTTCGTCTGTCATAGTTCCTCGCAAATGTAAACACGCCCAAATTGTTTCCATTCTCAAATCAGACAAGCCAAAAATGACCCGTCAAGTCATCGCCCAATTAGTATTCTGCCCTCCTTAGGAAAACTGATTGAAAAATGCATCCTCATCTAATTAATCTCTCATATCAGTTCAGTCCAAGCCATACTTTCGCACCAATTCGATTTTTAACCACTACTTTCCACAAATCACCAAATATTAAGACTAACTTAGGATATACCTGAAGGCTTCCATGAAAAGAAACACACAGTCGCAATCTTCCTCGATGTAGCAAAAGCTTTTGACACCACCTGGTATTCAGGACCATACACAAACTTTTTCTCATCGAAACTCCCACTATCTTATTCATATTATCAAAAGCTTCCTTGCAGATTTCACTTTTTCAGTCCGCCTTCCTGGAGCTCTTTCATAATATTTTTGCTTAAAGTAGGAGTACCCCAAGGATCTGTTCTCTCTCCCACGCTATTTAATCTTTATACTGCCGATATACCATCCACCCCTCATACCTACATTGCACTGTTTGCTGATACCTCTGCACCAAATAATCCTCCTCCTCTCAAATACCAAGAAGAAAATAAAAATTGGCTCCCAAAAAATAAGCCAGTCAAATATCTTGGTGTACTTTTTGATAGGAGGCTCACTTGGAAGTCAAATATCCTTCACAATATAACTCTAGCCACCCTTAGAACCCACCAATTGCATCCCATAATCAAAAAAATCATCACTCTTTCAACTTCATGTTGCTACTCACCTATACGAATCAATAATCCGTCGAATCTTATCCTACGCTTCTCCTGTATGGGTCTCAGCCATCAAATCAAACATCCAAAAAATGCAGATTTTTCAAAATAAATTCCTCCGAACCATTACAAAATCTCCCTGGTTTTTACCTAATTCCCAGTTACATAACGAGTTCGGCACTACTCCGATCTCCGTCCATTTCTCCCTCCTATCCTTTCGCGACTATTCTAAAATTCCCCGGATTCCCTCAGCAGTACATTTCAAACTCGGAAAACAAAATCCTTACCACAATAGAATAAAGTGGAAACTACCGCGACAGTTCTTCGAACCTCCCTGATTATTATGTTTCCGATGTGGCTTCGCACATTTAATCCACGTGTACTCAACGTTTTCATGTCCATGTTTTTAATTAAACAATGCTAATATAATTCAATATACTCCCAATGTATTGTACTCGGATGCTGAGGCCTTCAGGCCAAGCAGAAATAAATGAAAAAAAATTATCTGGAACATGTAATCAATGACTTTCTATTCAAATTCATTGATTTGCATAAAGTCTTTTAAATGCTAGTTACCAAGTTTGAAGTGAGCATCAGTTTGATTAATTCAACCTTTTTTACTTCCAGCACTTACTTCTTAAGAATATATTGTTGAATATAGGAAGTGAATTGTCACCTAAATCACTTCACAGCTTCCTTCCAGCTCGTGTCCGACCACGCTCACGCCAAGGTGAGCTCTGTTCAACAACAGAGTTGACGACTTCTACATGGAATATGAAAAACCTTCTCACACAATGCTTGATACCATAGACGTCCTAGCCTCATATATAACTGCATAACATAACTGTTTTTTGTAATTTTTTGCAGGCTTTTGCACCAATGATACCTGAATATGACAAACAACTTTTGTGGAAACGTCGTTTTAAAGAAAATATATTTAAAAAATGAATCTGTTTTTTTATGTAATCATGTCAATAAACTGTCATTAATCAAGTGAGACTATTTCTTAAATGGGAAATAAGCATCTTGTCAATTGTAAATCATTTGGAGAAGTTAAGGATAGATTTGTATTAGTAATTGAGAGAGGCTACGTGAACTGAATACTCTCTGAGCAAATTTGTCAGATGTCCATTTATATTTGTCGTTTGTCAGATGTGCATTATACCGAACATAAAATATGTTCGGTATAATTATAGAGTACCATTTGAAGAATTACAGTACCAATAGATTTAATAATTGAAACAATATTGTGAATTTCAAGTTAGTAAAAGAAGTGAAGAAACAAAACCGCATATTTCTGTAGACTGTTTCACAAGGTCGTCGAATTTCACGTAAATTGGAGAAGCTCCAAGTGTATTAGGAAGTGTGGCTAATTGATAATGTATTCGTTTATATTTTATCACTTGTATTTTACCAGATATTTAGGTAACTTTACTTACTTTTTTCAAATGGAACTACCCGTACTTTTTTATTCTATCATGACGAGCGTAAAAGGAATAATCATATATATATATATATATATATATATATATATATATATATATATATATATATATATATATATATATAATAAGTGTAATGTGTTAGATTAGCATTTTTTGAGTATTTTTTGTGGTCAGCTTTTCTTCCCAGAACGTGCGTTAGCAGAGGGAGCTCAAAAAATTGTATATCTAACATATGGCAATATGTATATCATTGGATTCGTTCTTTTACGTTGGACATTATAGACTAAAAAATATGAATTGTTCCATTTGAAAAAACAAAGTTACCTCAATATCTCGTGAAATGCAAGTGACAAAATAGAAATGAAGGTTTTATTAGAACACAAGTGTTATAATGATCCAAAGAGTACTAAAATATCTTTCATAAGTATTAAAACAAATATATATGTATGTATATGTCAAGTTTAGTAATCAATCGAATAATGGCTTCGCCGGGAAATCCCCAATCCCATATTGTGTTAAGGGGTTTTACGACACTTCTTTCGTAAAGCACTGCCCGCCCCTACTATTATTGTCCCGTCAAAGCCTTTTCACGCTGGGTGCCTTCAAAGCGCCGTAGCGTTGGCGAGCTGTACCGGCTGTGACCCTGAGGCCATGGCGAAGCGGAGGCTGCGGCGGGGGCGGGGGCGGGGGCGGGGGTGGGCGCGACGCATGCGCCCGAGGCCTCTGGCGAGGGAGCCCAGGGGCGCCGCCGCCCCCGACAGTCGGCGCTGTGCGTGCTCCGCGAGAGCTGCCTGGAGTGCTGGACCGGCGCGCGCGTCCTCGCCCGGCTGCTCTCTCTGCTCAGCTGCACCTGCTTGGCACCGCCTCTGTGGTAAGTGCAGCGCGGACTATTCGCTGGCGAATTTCAGACGCTGTCGTCGAGAAATTAGGCTATCTATTGGTCACTTCTTCAGTTGTGTTTTTTCAATATGTTTTTTATCCTTTTTCGGCAACTTCCAAGGTTCGGAACAGTACGTTTTCACATAATTAACGTAATACAATAATTTTCATAGGTTACTCCTGGTCGGGATCTTTGTGACAATGTAATTTTGTCGTAGTAATCAGGTTAAAACCAAGTCATCAGCGTTCTGAAATTGCATTAAATGGAGATATCACTTTAAATACAATTATGGGCACTTACTGATGAAATGCAACATAATGTCCTTTCGAATGTTAAAAATAGCAATATTTAGATATTTTTAAAAAAGTATCCTCTATTAAACCGAAATTAGCTTGTTCCTGGAAACAAAATGTCTGCGAAAATGTATTACGTTTTGGTGTGCTTCATTTGCATTTTCATCTGCGTTTTTGTCAAATATTTGAACTATCTCTGGCCATGATATTCATTTTACAAGAAACTCCCTGAAGAAGACCATGGCAGTAAAAAATGGAAATGCTACTCAGAAGTCCGATGGAGGCTTCTTGTAGAGTCACAAAATGTCACAAAAACTCACAATCAGCAAATATTTATTTGCATGAATGATTTCCTAAACTCTCGATAATACCAATATGGTGACAAGACCCACTTCTCGAACTCCTGGTGCAGTTCATATTTGTTTTTAAATCATCACTTCTGTAAGATTAAAAAACATTCTTCAGTGAGATCGGTTATTTAAAACTTCTTTGCCTGACAATTTTTGTGACTTGTCATATTTTCTTGGTGAATTTGTACATATAAACGCATGAAAAGAAAATGTCAAGGTAAAATGAACTGAAATTCAGAAAGTTTACGCAATTTCAAACAATTTCAGACAGTTGGAGACAAAAGGTAAAAATCTCTACCTCGACACGGACAGTTGGATTCTGGGGAAAAATAAAACTTGTCTGCATTCCCCTGATCTCTTTAGATGCATTTCTAAACATATTTTGGAGACAGAGATACGGAACTGCACGTGTAAATAGATCCAGAACTTCTTATTAAAACGCAGGGTGTTTTACGTGTTAGTCTTATTGGATCACAAGAAATTCTAAAGCATCCTTTAATTTTTTTCATTAAGCTTGGTTGCAGAGAAATTTTACTGCTCACTACAATTTATGAGCTTCGAACTAAAACCTATAACTCTATGATTTGTACTCATCCACCTTTTAGAAAAATACGAGTATTTACAGAGAACAATATAAGTGCATTATTAACTCATCAGAATTTTAAAGTTGTTTCCCAGAGTGAACTAGAGAGCCGCATAAAATCGGAAAGCCTCTTTTACCTCTTTGCGAACCCTCCAGGCAGCGGAACAGTATTAGTGGTGTGGTATACTGCGGATTTTCACGACTCGAGTGCTCCGAATAAGCACAAAACATCGCGGGCGACTGGCGCGCTCCCAAGCGCGTTGCGGCGTTTGTTCTTTGCTCTCTTTTTGGGCGTTATCTGGCGATGCCCCCCCCCCCCTGTGGGGCAGCGCAGTGCTCCTTATTTTCATTATTCCCGTGAATTATTCTCGTCCTTGAAATAAATGCTTCATAAATCCATTCTGTTTTTGACAACTCGTTTGAAACCCAGCCAGATCTATGCATGCTTAGAATGGGTGGTACACTAAGTAACTTTCGCTAATTCACTACAGTGAATTTATCATTCGTTCAAATACATCAAGTGGTTTGAAAACAAACTACTCACAGACATTTTAATATTTAAATTGTGTTGGAACATGAATATAACGTTAAATTACTATATGATATCCATATTAACTGTTCTAAAATTGATACTTATTTCCAAAATTTTTTGCTAAGTGCAATTTGCAAGGATTTGAATATTTTGAAATAAATTTCGTGGGAGTTATTTTTTATGATATTTAAAACAGAACGCTTCCATTATAACACTATTAAGTAAGGAAATTCGCTTTACTTAGAATATATGCTTTAAAAAGTTCCATACCTAAAGTACCAAGAATTTTTAGAGGATCCGACTAATGACTTATTACAAAAATTGAAAACTAATTAAATAAAAATGTCTCTCAATTTACATATTATCAAAATCATGTTTTAACGATGTAATGTGGAACCTTGAAATTCTTCCATTCTCTCTTTGCATTTGGAAAAGGTTTTGTGGGAAAGAGTATCTTTACTCATGACTGGCTTACGACCTGCGTTATATTAATATTATTAATTATGACGATAAAAAAGCGTTGTTTCCAGCTCTTTCGCTTCGTGCTCTAAACTACACGCTCGAAAGGCGAGGCATTAGGTGCATGCGCTTGAAAGCGAAACGAAGCGCAAAAATAAAGAAAATGAGCTATTAAGAACGACCCATTAGCCTTCGCTCCGATATTGATTTTATTTCCGCTCTTTTTCACACTCAGTTGGACTATCTCAACTTCGCGATGTGAACAAGTTGCAGTCGTATGAAACTGGTGGAAAGAATGTCAGACTAAAATGTAGTTAGTTTCGTTGGGACTTGGTTTAGTAGGCCTTAACATCTCTGTATTTGCTGACATTTATTAGAATTCGTACTGAGCATACAGAAAATGAACGCAGTAGGGGCTTGTATTAAATTAATTAGAAGTTTAATTTTTTGCTTCGTAAAAATAATCAGGAATCTTTTTATACAACCCTAGAATTGCTAAAATTTGTCGAAAAAATTCATTTCATTGTAAAACGCTCCCATATTTTCATATTCAGCTTTCACATACATCTCTTAACTTTATCATTTAAAAGGGGAACCCGAGGATGGATGGAAATAATCAGGAATCTTTTTAAACAACCCTAAAACTGCTAAAATTTGTCGAAAAAAATCATTTCATTGTAAAACGTACTCATATTTTTGTATTCAGCGTTCACATACATCTCATAGCTTTATCATTTAAAAGGGGAACCCGAGGCTGGTTGGCACGTGGGGCTTGTTGGCAGTCAGGTTCCTTCATGGAACACCTAGCATCTAAGATCTTAGTTTGCGTCACGTGTTCCCACAGAAGTTTCAGTGCAACGATTACGGAACCGTGAACTCAAAAGTTTACGTGTTCTTTTCTAGTGCTTTGAGAGTAATATTTCTATAATAGTTCTTTGGTTATCTTATATAATATTGGGACGACAAGATTTTTTTCTCTCATCTTCAACTGAAACCTTCAACCAAGCTCTTGATTTTCATAACTTGATGTTTTATTTTTGAGTTTCTTTGTCACATTTACGAACATCTTACATCAAAAATCCTATTCGAGCCTGTTTGACACTATTCATTTGGGAGTTGTTTGGCACTGGTAACTTAACCAGCACAATTTTCTTCCAGCCAAACATCTCCATAAAATAAAACTATTTTTTCTGATATTTTTATTTTATGAGTAGAATCACCACAAATAGCCACAGATAAGAACTTAGTATTTCTTACTTTTCTCAAAGTTCTTGGGTTTCAGTACCAAATTCATTTTGTGAAACTTAAAAGAAAATTAGCAAACATCTTTCTGAATAGATTTCTTGCCTAAAAATTGACAGTTTTTAATTTATTTTTATTAGTTTATTTTCAATCTTAGATTTTTTAGTAGTCTTTACTTTAAAAATGCAAATATTAGTATGATCAGATACTCCAGTCAGTAATTAATATTCTATCCCCCTTAACATGTCTGAGATCAAAAAAATGTATAAATTTCTCTTTGTTTCATTATTGCAACGCTAATTTTAATAAGATATTTTTGTCTTATTCTTTAAATAAACCGTAAGGGAAATTCAAAATATTTTATCTTTCTTCTAATCATCCTCACCACTAGAAGGCGTAAGACCACGTTCTGCTTGTTTGAAAATTGCGGGAAGTCTTCGATTCTTATTTTTCAAATTTGGAGCTTGAGGTGTGGTAATCATTAAATGGCCACTGCTATTGTCCTACCCTACATCATGCCGTTTTAATAACATTACATTTCGTGTGATTTCCCACATATTTCAAAAAGCAGAAACATGTCTTTTCAAAACCTACCAACCTGTTCGTGGTGTTAAGATTTAAGCTATGGGTCCGTGTTTCAGCAGCAGCACCTAGAGATATGTATTCCAATCATTTATCTAATGATAAAAACGACTTAGTGGTCATGAAAAGACTGTCATCAGCCGGTCATGTTTTGATTTCTAGAGATTTTTTTTATCTAGGGCTTTTTATCCAGCCGAGAGCCGGTTACCCTTTACGCCCCGATGGGACGCATATTCGACCATACACTAGACACCAACACACTTGCGGGCTCCTCTGATCTGGGGTCAGCAGAACGCGAGGCCCACCGCGACAACACATACATACAAAGTCAAGGGACAACCAGCCATGCCCAAGGCGGGACTCGAACCCGCGACCCTTCGGACCGAAGCGCTGAGTCGGTACTCGCTCTTAGCCACCTCGGCCATCCAGGTCGGCATTTTTAGAGATACCATCCATTTATTTTTTGAAGATCGATTTTCCTTTCTTTGTAGCTTCAACCTGCAACTTTGCCTTGCTTGTCAATCGCAGTTAACATTACTGTGAAACTTGAAATAATTATATGAGGTTACCTACTCAATGTTCCAAAAAAGAGAAGCATTTTTTATTAAAAATATGAAAAAGATTCATTAAATCTATTAAAGGTATGTAAGTAGTAAAAGTGTTTGCATTCGTTTTGCCAAAACATTAAAAAGTGATTCATTTTGACAATGATTTATTCGGAGTCGTCTGGGGAGCCCCAGAGCAGAGGGTTTAAATGAGGCCCCGCTACCATTATTATCTTTACTGAGGATCGACGGGTGCCTTCATTTGGAGTCCTCGGCTTCGGAGTCTCCCAAGCTGCGTACCGCTTCCACCATCCTAGCTCTTCTCCTGGATTCCTTGCTCCACACTTTCACAGAACTAGTGTCAACCTACCGCTTGTTAGTGCCTACCTACCCTAATGCGAGACAATCAAGACCCTAATCGAGTCAATCAACCCCTTTTAATGACTCGAAAAGTTCGACAGATCCGTACTCACATATGAAAAAGTTCCATCGAGTGGTCTAATAAATGTAGTTTGAATTAATCTATGAATACATATTAATCCGTGAAGAGAGAACTTTTTACCCCTTTTTAAGCGTATTGCAGACACGGAGGAGTGTGATATTTGGCTTATTTAAAGTTTATGTAGAGGATGAGTGCAGAAGGCCTCTTGGGCAGACGAATTTTGTCTTCTATGATCTATTAATCAACAAAATGAGACATTTTTAAACGTTGTATTCCAAGCTTATCGTTTATGTGAAAAATCACTCCATATTTGAATTTGAATACTTTAAATATATTAATAAAAGTGTGTATTAATGATGTCGCATGTGAACTATATTTCTTACAAAAGTTCGTAGTAAAGTTTCGTTTCTCGTGTTTCGGAAACAGTATAATTGTCTTCCGAGTGACTTTCCTCTGTTGGCGGTTAAGGTCCCAAGACCTGTATAGAGACAATGCCAGAATCCTAGTAGGTTTCCAAATTTCATGGGTATTGACGTGAATTAGAGCAAACAATACACGCTAACGACGTATTTGTACATTTTTGCAGTTGACACAATAGAAAAATTTTTAAAAAAATGCAATAACTATGCAGATACACGATTTGACAAACGACCCTCAACAACGTTAAATATTCAAAATTCAATCGGTTATTTTGTCGAATTTCGAGCTTTTGACGACTACTAGTGTATTCTAATTGGTCAAAACTACAGCGCAGTTGCGTGAAAAATTGAAAACTATCAACTGTTCTAACTAACCATGGTCTCCCCTAAGTGCAAACTGTGAGCAAAAAACGGGTTTTAAATTATATTTCTTTCATATGCTAACTGCAAAGTGTTCCTTTATATTTCTAATGGAAATATAAAGAAAATGTTGAGAAAACATCCAGAAATGTCTATAGAAAAGCATTTCTGTATTTGCATCAACCTAAAAAATTAAGGAAAAATAAACTTAATTCCAGGTTCATATTAAACTGAATCAGCTCAGGTAAGAAATATATTGCGGCTTAACAAGAACCTGTCCCTCTTTGTTCGCTTCTTTTTGTCCTTTTTCCTCATCCAATTTGCGGCAGGTGCTCCGGTCTCCGCGCGCAGAAAGTGCAAATGGTGAATTCTTTAAAGGAGAGCTCCCGCGCGAAACAGAAGAAGGCGCTAATCCGACGTAAGCTCCTGCACGACCAGAACAATCGACGCTCGAACTCGGAGCTTTGCCCTGTTCGAGCCCGTACGGGAAATCTGTCGAGAAGCGGAACAACCAGCTTTTCCCATAATGAGACCACAAGATCGAGCTTTTCCCACGATGAGACTAGAAGATCCAATTACATAGCAATTCAGTTTAGTTGTGTGATTATGCACAGTTCCTGGAATGAAACTAATTGTGTTTCTAACATGTTATTGACGTATTTTTTTGTATTCTTATATTGAATAATGATCTTTTTAAAAACATTTTTATACGCTACTACGAATCGAACTGTACATGTGATAAATGAAACTGTCCTCTTTTCATAATTATTTCTGTGTATAATAGAAAAAGTTAGGTTTGCAACATTCATTTTTGTGACTTACAATCGATGCAATATATTTAGTTATTATTTGACTGTACCATCTAAATATTTTTACCGGTCTGAAAAGTTGGTACTCGGTTTTCCCAAAACTAGTATCCGTTGAGAGATGAATAATTCAATATTCTACCTTTCCATACCATTTTCCCCATAATCGATTTCAACTTCTTTAAGCCGAACTCGAGTTTTATATTAATATACATTACTATTTCGTAATTTTGATCAATATATTTTCCAACTTATTAACACATTTGATTAACGATTACACGATTAAAGTCGGCCTACGAACATCAGCATTTACTTCATTATTTCAGCAAATTATATTAACAAATGAAAGTACATTTTATTTTTCAATGTACCTTCTTGTTCTTGTTCTTCTTATAGTATGTTATTATTACTATTATTATTATTTATTACTAAAATCTTGTTATAATAGTAATTATTGAATACTGTTGGTTACACTTACTGCAAAGGTTGTCATAATTATTTAGAGAAAGACGAAAAAATACTGAGTGCGGCATCAAGATACCTCCAACTCCCCAGGAGACGTGTAGAGTGCTGGAGTTGCCCTGCCCTCGGAGGCGTCCGGTTCGCAGCTCTCGGGGCCACATCCTCCGCCGCCTTCGCTCGCAAAGTTCCCCGCTTTACGCGCCGCCGTTTTACGACCTCGTCCACCGAACGGCGGGGGCGGGGCGGGGTGGAGACGGGCGAACCGAGGCGGGGGCTCTGCGAGGCCTGTGACAGGGCGGGGCCAGGAGAGGCGGGTGGAGAGGAGCGAAACGGGGTTGTCCGGGAGGGGAAGTGGCGCGGAGGGGCGGATTACCAGGTCAGGCGGGGTGGGCTAGGGAGGGGAGGGGTGAAGTCGAGTGGGCGAATGGGCGTAGTGTGGTAGGGAGACCGCGAGGCTGGATGGAGCAGGGCGGAGCGGGCCAAGTGGACAGAGGCGGGGTGCATGAGGTCGAGTCGAGGCGATGGGGCGAGGAGAGGGGGAGGGGACGGCTGAGCGGGTAATAAAAGTGGCGGCGAGAGGGAAGAGGCATGATGCCAAACCACGGCGGGTGGGGCGGGGTGCGGCGGAGTGTGGTCGTGTGGACGGCCAGACGGGGAGCGGGGCGGGGAGCGGGGCGGGGAGCGGGGCGGGGAGCGGGGCGGGGAGCGCAGTGACAGGAAGGGGGCGTGGTGCCAGGGTGGGCGGGGCGGGGCCGTGAGGAACGAGTTCGCATGAGCGACGGGGCGCGGAGTGGAGTAGAGACCGCGACAGGGGGAGCTGGGTGAGGCGGGGAGGTGCGTGTGGGCGCGGGAGGGGCCTGGGGGCGGGGCGGGGAGGAAGCGCGCGGGAAGGAGCATATTTCGTGCGCCTCCGCTCCGGCCGCTGCTCTCCCTGCGAATTTCACTGCCGCTGCGCCGCCTCCGTGTCCCGAACGTAAAACACTGGCAGTTCGCCCCGCGAGTCGCCCACTGACACGTCGCCAGAACCGGGAAAGAGCGCCTTTCCTTTTATTTGGTGAAATGAAAAAATTGCTCCGTGCGACGAAGCGAATAAAAAGTAAAAGCAGCCTTTGGGAGTCTTCTGCGAAAACTGCTGTTCATAAAGAAACGGCTCTTCCATAAAATGTCTACGGAACGTCGTAGACAAAATTAGAGAGGCCTTAAGTAATTTTGTATGAAAATAAAGCATGACTGTAACGGTCCATTATGTTTCAAAAGCATTACTTTCTTTTATTTGTTTTCTTCGTTTGTTTCCTTTCTCTTGTCTCTTCTTCTTGTCTCCTCTCTCCAACCCTCTGCTTCTAACTTCCAAGTTTTATCTTACCAAATGTATTGGAACGATTACAAAATGCACGAGTTCTACTCCTAACTGCTATAGTGCAACCGCATTTTACACATGTATACGAAGAAAAAAGGTAGTTTTCTCCGTATACTTTCTATTTCTTGAACGTTTTGTATATTTGGAACTAATAATGTAATCACAACTTTTGGAGTTAACTCTGAATCTAACCAAATGTAGGTTTATTATGTGAAAATGGAGTTTTCATGAGAGGTATTTGGATGCATTGCTCGTTTTGCGGAAGATTCTACTTCGATATTAAGGCAGGTTTATTTACCAGTTTATCAGATGTTTTTTCCAACTCTACACGAAAATTATTTCTTAAAAACGTATCCTAAATTAATACAAAATGTTCTTTCCTACATACGAGAAAAAATGTAAAGAAAAAAATTGAAGCCATTTTCGTGAAAATAATTGTTTAAAATTTAAAAATTGCCTATTTCACGCAAACTTGCCCCCAAACGCACATTTTCGAAAACTTTAACCTGATCTTATTTGAACAGCTGTTTCTGATAAACAAATTTCATTCAGAAATTATATTCATCTTTATTATTGTACAAAAGTTCAATTTTTAGAAAAACTTGAACCTTTGTACTTTCAGAAAATTTAGGATGTGCAACGGAAAGGCGACCCACACTATTTCTTGATCCGTCTTTCGCTGTATCAGAGGAAAACTTAAAGACGCAATTTATAGCAACTTTTGAGATTTTGAAAATGATAAGGCTTGATGTAACATATCCCCAAAATCAAGATATCCTTTTCAAATTCAAGGGGCCCCGACATCAGTTACATCGATCATGTATTGTCAAATTTGTTGAAAATCCTACTTCCGGTTTCAGCAATAGCATCCTTCACGGACAGACGTTTAGACTGATGGATGGACAGACGTTTTGCCGTCAATCGATTTTTCGATATCAACGACACACGAAACGTGAATTCTGACCACATAACGGGTTAGATTAAGTAATTTAATAATACAGGAACAACTTTTATTCACTTTTTTGTTACCAGAGTTCGGTAATAAGAGTTTTTGTTTGAAAATTTGCCGTTTTGGTCGGCGGCATTACAATACTTCCTCTACATTGATAAGGAGTAGGCAAGAAAGTAAAAGTTTGTGAAGAACGTTAGATGAAACCTAATAGTGATGAAATTCCAAAGTCTTAGTGTTTAGTTTACTTAGAAAACTTACTATAAAATCAAATATTAATTGCAAATGTCATTAATTTTATTTTTGAGATAAATCTCTGTTTCATGCTACAATCTCGAAAAGTAAAAGCGTATTGATCATTGATTTCTTTTTCGTTCAGCTCATATTTTGTATCCCCTAACATTGCTTGCTAGAGAATCACATCCCGCAATAGCCTCGTAATTAAAATTTCCCATTTATTTTCACTGGTGAATGCGAATGCAGTTTGTTTTCGCACTTTATTTGAACATGAACAGTTTATATGAAATACTGCTTTGATTTTAAATTGGAAATAACAGCCTGTGTGATATTCAGTCATTGGTTTTTGTTGTTGAAGGGACACACTATACACGATTTATAAAAGCTCTCTTACATTCATTACTGTTAGAGCTATTACAAAGAGGCAGGTAAAGATGAACAGATGAAAAACGTGCTGTAATCAATTTCCATGGAAAATGAAAAATTGAGTCCATTTTTTACTAAGGTAAAATGGCCACGTTTATCACGAAGAAACGTTATTGAGATTAGTACTGAGAGAAGAGCACAGAAGAATCACCACATAGCACGGAATATTATGATAATGTATGATTGATTTGCAGTGGCACTAGACAACACCTTTGGCTTTTGAAAAGTATTAGCGCTTTTGGTACTGTAGAATAAGTTTTATTTGCAATTTTTTCTCAACCATTCTAGTTGGATTAATATTTATATATCATATTCATCAACGCATTATCCTTCTTCTTTTAAAATCCTGCACATTCTCAACGCCTATTACCGATCTCACCAAAGTCTTTTTAATCTTCTGTGCACTCCTCTTCTCCGTTGATACATCTCTCCATCATGTGATTCCAGATTTTTTTCCTCCGCCCCACAATTCTACACAATCTACTATCATAGAGAAATATCAATTAATATTCCTCTATTTACTAACTTAGAGAAAGTATAAATTGATAGTATTTACTTTTTAATTAATTCCCTATTATACACCTAGCTAAATTCCTCCTACCCTGATCTCCTGATTTCTTATATTTGCACATCAAGTAACACAACTGATAGACTCTTTTATAAACGACATTTTTTATTCTACCCACTCTAATCCTACTCAGATCTCCCTGTTTGTGAACTTCAAATGAAGTGAAAAGTTGCTTTTTGCATGAAACTTTGCAAGCGTTACTCCTATTCCCCCTTTCTATCAGCTAAACCTAAAATGTGCACAGCATTTTGCAAATGTTTAAAAAACGATATGTTCATTGACCAAAGTGAATTTAAACTTTCTTAAAACCCATAAAATTTTCTACAAAATGCATTTTACTTTATTTCTATAGATCATTTAGGCTGTGGGTAATTGAAGGTCAAAAATATTTCTGGAAGATTTCCGGGAGTATGCAACGGTACCTCGGTTTACAGCTGTTCATAGCAACGACACATAATTAATAATAAATGGTTGATAAATAGCTGGACAATGCGGGGTACTCAGGTAGTTACCAATATAATAAATGTTGTCTGGACTGTGTGTTTCATTTACCAGAATACGTTCCGTAACAATTCTCATGTCTGAGTTCTTCTTGTAGTTATACAACTGTACAATATCAAATATTAAATGTGAAAATAATTCATTTTGTTTTTTAGCTAAATCTGTTTTTATGCTACAGATCTGGAAAAGAACAGGCATATTGTTTGTTGATTTCTTTTTCGATGAGCTCATATTTTGCATCCACTAACATTGCTCGTTAGTGTTACTCGCAATACCTTCGTAATTAAAATTTTCAATTCATGTTTATTGGATACTATACATGCGTACACCCATATGGTGTAATACGCACACCAGACTTCATTGCAGAAAGACATGGCTAAAGCGACAGGAAGGTATGAATTAAGACAGATCATCCATGAAAAACGATAACTCAGGATCATTTCCGGAGGCACGACTGTCTCATTAGAACTCAGAACAACAACTAATTGTTGCCAACCCACCAGAAAATATGAAATGAGAATTAGAGGACCATGTTGGTGAAGCGTTCATCCCAATGAAGAGATCGATTTGTTGAATGTCTCTGAGAAATCATGAAATATGTCGAGTGGTGAAATAATCAAGAAAGATAACGTTTGTGAGGCAAGAACATTTTTTAAACAATTCATGTTGCTCACAGGAGACGAGAGAGAAAGAGATTTTTGAATTCGAGGATAAATTCTTTACTCGCATACAAAAGAGAGAATTGAGAGAAGGAACATAAAGGGACAAGAAACTTATTGCTAGATTCAGGATTAGAAACGACTTTTGATCGTCTCCAAATTTTAGGAAAACAACCTAAAGCAGAAAAAACGATTGAAGAGAATAGCGAAAAATGCAGTTCAGTTGAGATATATGTTTGTAAAATTTGGATATTCATCGTCTGGAGCAGTGACTTTCCATTTTTAAAGAGAACATAATTTTCTTTATTCCATTAGGAGTCGACACAACGTTGGAGAAGAAATGCAAATTGATAGAATTTACAAGTAGAGTGAATGACAAAAGGATGGTTGGAGTTAGAGCAGAAATATTCATTAAAGAGAGACACTGTTTCCGTGTCAGAAGCAGACTGATTTCCGTGCGTAACTACAGTACATTCTAGATAGAAAAGAATACGTCTATGTGAGTTTACTAAGGATCTGAAACATTTTGAATATTGGGCAACATTGGTCGAAAATTGATCTGATCTGCCATGACTTTTTCATGAAGAAATAAAGGAAATCATCTCCGTCAACTTAATATATTTATTTAAATAGCTGGCTTTCCATAGCTTTGATGTCATCATCAGTCTAAAAATACAAAGAAAAGAAAATATTAATAAAATACGAATAAAATACAAAATATAATAAAGCAGGGGATTAACATACATCATAGTTACTTTTAAAATTATACTAATTAGCAAATTAAATTACACAATCTGAAATGCAAGAGGATATTAAAAATAGAGACCAGTAGCAAATGACATTACAAAATACACAATGCAAGGGGGGGTCAATCTAATTAATAGATACATTTAAATTTTAATTATTACAAATAGCATATAAAATTGCAAAAAATGAAATGCAACGTCGGGATTAATGTAGATAATAGACAGCAGCTCAAATTACAAATTATAAAATACAAATAAAGGCATACACATTATGAGATTGCAAAAGTTACGGAAGAAAGGATGGGTAGTAAAAACAATTAAAACCAGTAGCAAATGTTATTACAAAAAGTGAAAAAGTAATAAGTCGAGCATCTTTGCTTACCCAGTAATATCCCATTGCATTTCATATTGTGTAATTTAATTTGCTAATGATTATAATTTTAAATGTAACTATTATTTATATTAAATCCCCCTTTATCTTATTTTGTATTTTATTGATATTTTATTTATATTTTCTTTCCTTTATATTTGTAGACTGATGATGACGGCAAAGCCGTCGAAAGCCGGCAATCTAAATAAATATATTAAGAGATGACTTTCTATATTTCTTCATGTAATAACGTCAAGAACACCGCATTAGAATTCCCACAACTCATGACTTTTCGGCCTTGCATTCACAACTTCCAATTTATTGCAGAAGCGCTTTTTCGAGTCTTCTAAGAAATTTAAATACACTGCTTTTACGTAGTTTAGAATATTTTCACAAAATTGAAACAAGACGTTTAAAATGGGAGGTAGGGGTTGAGTGTCGGGTTCTCATAAAGAACAAGTTTTCCAGTGCGGCTGATTCTTTCCTTTGAAACACAGGATATGTTCCGAGGTTCTACAATCGGAGACAAAAGGATATCTAGTTACATTTCGTTCCCCGTTCCTAATGGTTTGGATATCGTACTGACGTGGATGGAAGAGGTGATTTTTCAGTCACCATATGGTTTCAAAATAACTTATATATTTCATAACGCAGATTTTATACGGTACGTTGGGGAATAAGACATACATTAGGGTATGTAGACGTGTGGAAGTTGGACTACTTTATCTATGAACATTTGGTTGAACATTTCATAGTATTACGGAGTTATATAAGTACTATTTGCTTCCAATTGGTAGACAACTCATCGTGCAACAGTGTTTGGCAGGTATACGTTATGCCACAAATACAGAATGTCCGGAGGAAACGTCGAAACTTCGACAATAAGCTCATAAGGCAATTTTAAGCATATTTTGTCGAATTAACTTCTTGGGTATTCCGAATGGCTGAGCCGCAATAATCCCTCAAAAGGTGGTTTGAAAAATACTTTCTATGCAAAACTTTGCATTACAGAAGCATATAAACATTCCAGAAATATGAAAGTTGTTTATTATTTACAAAAGAAATGAATATTTTGTTCAGAAAAAAATTAACACAGAAATAAATAAATACCCAAATTACTCAATTCAGTTTTTTTGAATTTCTGTGTTTATTTTTCTGTCTGAACAAATATATTCGTTTCATTTGTAAATAATAAACAATTTACATGTTTCTGGAGTGTGTATATGCTTCTGAAATACAAAATTTTGCATGGAAAGTATTCTTCAAACCTACTTTTGAGTGCTTTTTGTGACTCAGACAATCGGAATATCGACGGAATTTATTGGACAAATAAGCTTAGAATTGACTTAAGAGCTTATTTTCGAAGTTTCGCTGTTTCCTCCCCGGACACTCTGTATATTTCGTGAACCCTCCCATTTGCGTTCCTGTTTTTCTCTGCGGTCCCCTTAGGTAGTGCGGCATGTCAATCTATCGACTTTCCTTACGCTTCCAAAGGTGGTGCAGTTCCCGTTCGAGGGCAATTGTGCTGCGGTCTTTGGGACCGCCGCATGGGACATTCCCTTCTCATACGGCTTATTTCCCACTGTTTGCGCTTCGCCATTTCGGTGATCCGGAATGCAGCTTCCAGGTGCTCCAACTACTACGATAATTAGTGAGTTTAGTTAGTTAATACCTTATTTTACGTGGCGAGACTCGGGCCATCAGGCCCGTCTAACCACGCATATTTCGCTACGCCCCTTTCACCACCTAGCGAAACCTAGTATTATCTTGGGCGACGAAACAAGCGGATCTCAATTTTGCTCAGATGCTTCTTTTGAGGCTTGAGGATCTTTTACATGCAATAAATCTACTACATGGGACAGCCGACTTTACTTTCCCTCCGAAGGAAGGCACACGAAGGATTTTTTCGCCCTTAAAAATCCACGGCTGCGATTGGGTTTGAACCCGCAAACAACAGTCCGGTACAACAGTCCGGTACGCTGACCGTTATACCACCGAATCCGCATAATTAGTCTCTAAAGAATTGTGCATGCATCGAATTTTGAGGTCTTCCACCTAATGAATCACCCCCTGTTGGGCACCGCCCCTGCTCGCACAGGATCTCTGCTCCTGACTTGCCTCCCCACACGTGTGGCATTTTACTGCGTGTAAGTATAAGTGCGTCTACGTAAGATGAGAGGAGGGGACAAGGATGAGGAAGGAATGATCGTGAGTCGTCATTGGCCCGTTTATTAAGGAACTGCTCCAGAGTTTGATGGTACTGAGAACCAAAAATTGCCGACCAGAGCAGATGAGCGCTAGAATTCTTCTTCGTGTAGTGACTGAATTCGACTTTGCTTTTCTCCGAACAACACCAGGCGAATGCCGGAGCAGTACCCTACCAAACGGGCCACGGACCGCGCGCGATCTCTTCTTCCTCTTCCTTGTCCTATCCTCTCCCCTTACACACACACACACACACACACACAAACATGCACTGCACTACTACATATTCCGGGAGACCAGTCGGGAGCTTCAAGCTTGTCCCGGCTGCGGCGGTGCCCCGCTTGTGGGAGAGTCCTGATTAGAGGGAAACCCCACTAGCCGACGGTAGGTCGGCGCCGGATCTCGCCATCCAGCGGGGGAAGATCACTGCCATCTCCCGAGGAAAAAAATGCACTATACTAACGGGACTAATGAACAAAGCAGTTGACGCACTCGGAAACACGAAAAAATCAACTAATCAATCAATCAATCGACGTTGATATCTAGCTAACAGGTCTCAAATCCCACGAACGGAGCAACGCTACAAAGACAATGGAAATGCCGTCACAGACCCTACTCATCTGACACAGGATGCACTCAGCTTCACGAATTATATAAAATAAATGTAATCGATAATCCGATAACTTCGTTAATATGCATAATAACATGTTATTAATCATAATAACCAGAATTTGTGGTTATTATGTTTTGTATTAGTTTGACAAATATTTCATGTATTAAAATATTAAGCACATTAACGTGGTATTACGAATAACACTCAGAATCCTTTGGTTAGTGAATAAATCTCACATTTATGCAAGTGTGAACCTATTCAGTAGCACGCAGCATCAGACTTTCATTTTATATGACAGTCGAATCCCAGTGTTCATTGACTGCGGACTTCATTGTCTTGATGTAGATACAAGTGTCTCAAATTCTCAAGGGACATCATGGATAGCGCAAAAGTTAGAGTTCTGATGCCTATAGAGATAGAGATGACTTCAAGAACTTTCGGATGATCTTTCTGAAGGTGGGGGCTGATGGAAAGGTGAATGAGTTAAGTACTAAGGTACGACGCCAGGTTCAAAATATTCCAAGAAGGAAGAAGTTCCAGATGTAATCTCCCTCGTGCGTTTGTCAAAGAGTTGTCAGAAACAATCATCAGTGCGCAAGAGATGTAATGGCAAGAGAAGCGCCATTCAACAAAATTTAGTAGCAAGAGATATTCCCCTTTCCCTTTATAATTCTAAATACCATAATAATTTGACATGTACTAACAAATAAACGTTTGCTTGTTAAAAAATATTGTAAAAAAACATTAGTTTCTTGAATAAAACATTGTATTTCTGTAAAATTTAAATTGCATCCTAAATTTCACTACTAATGACTTCAGTGAAAGGAGTTGGGTTATTTTGTAAAATAAATATATAAAAATAATAATTGAACACTTTTTGTAACATTAACTACTTTGCTTCTTTAACAACGACTTGTTTTGAGCATTGAAAAATATATTAAATTATCGGTGACTTTTAGGCTTTACAGATAAATGTATTCATGTTACAAATATCTAGGGCATGAAGTGGGGTCGAAGATAATTACATGTAGTGTAGTGCATGTAATTACCACATGTAATTACTAAGTTGCACGTGTAACATTTGAACCTGTTTGTTAGGAAACTCATAATGTACTCGTGTTTGGCCGGTACTCAAAAGTTTGCTCTTTAATTGCATCAGAATGTGATGGGCACCAGGGCCTAAGTGTGACTAAGATATCAATCTAAGGCCAATGTCACATATGCAAGTTTGTTAAGGTAGCTGTCTATCTCAGAAAGGTGAAAATCGTGAAATTTCATGTTTTTCAAGTTTTGTGTGTAATTGAAGTAAAAACCTGCAATTTGGCCAATTATTTATAAACAAATCGAGCAATTTTTTAAACAAACATTTGATCTCTAAAAGCATAATGAAATCTTGTAGAAGGGAAAACAAAATAGACCCAAAATTATTAAATTTTGTTTTTCAGATAGACAGCTAATGAAATTTCCCATCACTTGTTCAAAACCATTGTCGACACTGACCATCCTCCAATATTCTTTAACAACCGGTAACTTTTACAACAGAGACATTTTGTTTGCACTGCTTGTGTTTTGGAGCTGGAATGTCGGTGGCCTAGGGGGTTGGGACTCGTGTGCCCAAGGGCGCCGGCCGCAGAGTTAAAGTTTCGACTCTGTGTAAAGTATCGAGATTTCCAGTTGTTTGTAGCTTCGAGGGGCGTTGTCAGTTTCTCATGTATCTCTTTTATACTTTACTCTTTCTAATCCCTTACCCTGACCGGTTTGCTTGGGATAATCTTGCGCGTACTCACGAACTGGCTCCCTAATTCCTAAAACGAAACACACACCGAGATGGGTCCACGGGCTACCTCAGAAAACATAATATTATATAAGCTCAAAATTTGACTCAGTGGATTTCCAGGATATTTGTGAGCTGTCCACTGGGTAGATCGACCCGGACAGGACATCGCGGAAGCTCTGTGAGGTTCATGAAGCGCATACAGATTATGGCAGCCGGGAGGCGGTCCCGAGTATCCAAAAACAAGAGAATACACACACACACAAACATACTATATGGGTTTCGTGGTAGGATAAACTAAACAATAAAAAACATTTATTTTCACCCGTGCTTCCCCTTCGCGTGTTAAAACATGTGTACGGAAGAAGAACCCCACACATTTTTCGCGTGTTTCTCTCTCTTCCTCGCCCTCTCTCTCTCTTTCACCCTCTCTCTCGCTCTCGTTGACAAAGCGTGCACGTCTGTGGGATCGAGTGCCCGCCCCCTTCCTCGCTCAGCGTGCGGAGCGGCAGGGCCAGGGGCGGCTTCCGCTGCTGTAGCATACCTGCGCCCGGTATGCTAGGCGGACTGCCATTGATCCGCGCCGCTGCCTCCGACCCGCCCCCGCCCCCGCCCCCGCCCCCTCCCTCTCCGCATTCCGGAATCTGCTGCGCTCCGCATCGCCGGACGCACCGCCTCGCGAACCCAAGGCCGCCAACGCTGCAACGCTGCAGTGCGCCGTTACTCAGAGCTCGGAGCCGGATTTATTTGCTCTACGCTGAGGAAAATACTCGTTCGCAAACAGCAGCGTTTTGTGGGCTGTGTACAGGCAGGTAGTGAAAAACGGCGCAAACAGGTAATCACTTTGCTGCAACAACGGAATTATTACGTGCATAAACAATTTACTTAATGAGGTGTCAGTTCAATCTAATATTCTCCTTCTTCATTACAAACACATTCGTTCCAAGTGTGCTATTATTGTTGTTAGTTAAGTACAAATTTTTAGTGTAGCAACCTATCAAACGTGTAAGCTTTAATGCAGTAAAAAGCTTTAAAAACATGCACGAAAATAGTATGCTTTATTAAGTGCACGATAGTATGTTCTATTATGTTTACGAGCCATTTCGTTCGTTCATTTGGGAGGAAGATTCCTTGTAACTTGTGAGATTGGAGGCAATACAGATTGCATTTATCACACACGAGAGTTACGCAGCTTATCGACTTTGAAGATTGGCCCGACGGCACTACTTGGAACGATTGTGATCTCGTGCAAATCTTGACTAATGTAGAAAAGGTTTTCTAGGAAACTATGCAGAATTATTAAAATTTTGCAGAAATGTGATGCATATTAAGAAAAAAACCTTCACCGTTTTTGGCTTGTGAGTGTCTTACACATGTATCAAGTGAGCATCCTTTCTTTCTGCTTGAAAAAAATGTGAAAAAATGAGAGCATGTTTCTGCTCAGAACATATCCGATCAGGATGGCTACACTACGCTGAGAGGTGTGTTGGGAGAAGTTTGTGGCGAAAAACGTGAAAAATTGAAGCAAGGTACATTTTTCAAATCCCACAACCTTAATAGTTTCTCTCTCCTCTTTAAAGATGCAAATATTTCTAGCTCGGATTGGTTGGCAAGCGAGATTTCTCGGACTCAATATATTGTTGCAAACATAAATCGAAAACATATCACTACTCGCATTATTACATAAAACCTAGTGTACTGCTGAAAATATTGGCATTGACGTTTGCAAACAGGAAATGAAACAAAAATACCGTATGTAGAATGTTCATATGCCCCTACGACAGTGAATTTTTATGAGTTTTATTTTAGTCCCAGGACACTAAAGACGATATACCATTTTCCAATTACTTGTCCCCCTGTAATCGTACTTCGACAAAGCATAGCCGATCACCACGAGACAGATCTGGATGTGCGCCGGTTGCAGAGTGGCTTGGGTCAGGTGCTCCCACATACGGAGGACCAGATCGGATGATTCAAATTTACGCGTGAAGGGTTGACATGTGACTGTTGTCTGTGGCATTTGGCACATTCCTAAACCCTCATTCATCACCTTTGAACCTTGATAATTTCCTAATACTTTGCATTTACGACAGCGACAACCACTGTTCTGTGAATAATCTCGTTCGCACTGAAAAACTTGCTTCTGTCCCTTGACGCAAGCACTGAAATTGACCCATGGGTTTCCCAGGCAGCAATATACCCAATGCACTGACGAACTAGAAAGTTCAAATCAACATCATGGAGTCCATATCGACCAATTTAGGAACAGCTGATGTATTTGTAAACTGTGAACAGGTTTGTACATTTGTAAATAGAATAATGAATTCTTACAATTTGTGTGTACATTTGTAAACAGAATAATGACAATAATTACGATTTGTGTGTAATGAATTCGTACGAGCGCGAGTCCGGTAACTTCTTTTTAAGAACATTCAATATTATTTTATTTTTCACGAGTTATTAATAAAAAAGCCGATATCCCGGCGTTGCCCACATCACAATCTTCTATTTTCCTATCACAATCTCCTATTACCTAGCTCACCACACACACCCCACCCTATCAATCTTCCGTCTAGCTCCTCCCTTCAATAAGCCCGCTTTGTCAGGCAACGTCTGGCGACGATGCCGCCCAGATGCATTGCGGGTTGCGTCCCTTCTTGTCACATTCTATGGGGGAAGAAAAAGATGCGACGACTGCGAAAATAATTCGATTTTTTTCTCGACTTCTCAAAAGAGTTGAAGCAAAATTTGGCAACAATTTCTCAAGTAGAACTGACAAAAACATATACATAAATATGTACAGAGAAACCTATTTTAGCTACCATTGTTTCCGTGGAAAAAGTGGTCTTTAGAGAAATGTTCTCTTAAGAAGGAAAATCTTATTTTTAACAAAAAAATGTCTATTATTACTGGACATCGAATGTTTACGAAAGTGCCTATTAATATCGTATATGCATGAGAGTTTTTAAGTATATATATATATATATATATATATATATATATATATATATATATATATATATATATATATATATATGAAACTGAGATGGATCAATCTGCCGTGATACCCTATCAGTGGCCACGATTTATTATTAGTCCTTGCATCCGGGATCCCCTCTCCCACCACCACCACCACCACCACCACCACCACCACCACCACCACCACCACCACCACCACCACCACCACCATCACCACTACTACTACTCTCCGGTTTCCTCAAGAACTAAGCTGATGCACAGGACAGGTCGCGCAAATGCTTTTTATGTCACCCATTTTCATTTTAACGACTGAAAATTCGACGTATTGAATACTTACAATTTGCCTGAAAGTGTTCTCTTAAAAGGGGTAAATTAAGAAAATTGCTATGAAGGACTGATCAGTGGTTAGGGGAAAGAGGTACACTTTGCTTAAAATTATGGATTTCAGTGTTCGTTCCGAGAAAAATCGGACGTGGTGAGGGGTAGTCGTTTAAAAGGGGTAATCTGATTGGACCACGTCGAAGTGCACAGTGCAAGGGGGGAATTTGTTAGATGGGTTTCTATTGAATTTATTTGAATGACTCTTACAAGATTTTTGGCGTATAGCTGCAAAGGTAATCATGCATTGAACAGACTGAAGTTTGTTTTAAGTTAAACCGGAAACAGAAGTGCCGCAGTGGGCTAGGAAAAGGGCGAAGAAAGCAGGTCACGTATTCTATTGTTACTAATGGCATAAGAATATCTCATTTCCTAACAGCTTAACAGAATATTCGTTACTGATTCATGTAACAAATTTTGTTCTTATAGAATATGCATAGTGAATTAGAGCATCGATTGACTCCTAGATTAGAGAAAGAAGATAGATTTCTAGATTAATGATTAGAAACGACGAGTGAGTTGTTATCGTTCCGAAGATATCTCAGTAAACGATTGTACCAATAATTGTGACTATCCTTTTTCTGTACTTCGAGTTATTTTTATATTTAGAATTCCGCTAATAATTTATTATCTGAAGCATGGAATTATTAAATGTTACATATCCTCAATATTTTTTCGTTTGTTTTACAGAATTGATAATTTGGACTATTTATGCCTCTTCGGTCTGATACGATGATTGCCTAGAATTTAGGTAATATTTGAGGCGCAAAAACGGGTTATTATTCTAACATTGGCATTTGTCTCAAAACACTGGATGTGTTTGCTCTGTGTCGATGGTTTACAAGTTTTATGTGTGAAAAATATTACCTTATGCCTGTATGATTCGCGATGTAGCGGACAAACCGCTCACCTTTCACTTTTTATTTATTTTATTTATTTTACGTCAAAAAACAGTTAAAACTGCGTATGACGTTTTCCTTTTTCCCATATAAAGCATTTATCGCATATTGATGAGCACATGACATGAGTGAATTGTATTTGTTTTCTTCCTTTTCGCTGTTCTGAAAGGTGTTACAGCAACACTTCATTTATATAGAAAATTTACTTTTTGAACAGAGAGATGTTCTGCGCTCACAAAAATAAAGACCATTGAATCGTTTTCGTGTAGTGTGTATTAGTACAGTCGTCATTCGCTAATCGATTGGCAAGTCTAATTTTGTTTTGTCCCACGGAGATCAATTATGAAAGTTGCACAAGTCAAAATGTACGTGTGAAGAACGGACTGAAAATCCAATTTTAAAGAAATTAAAGCGACTAATACAGTGTATAATTTATTGAGTGCATTATATATTTATATGCACGTTTTTATTGAATAAAAAGTCTTGATTTTATAGGATTGTTTATTGAAACATTTACCAAAGTTTTGTTTTAATATTACTTCCTTATGTGACTAAGATTGCTGCTTGTGCATTTGCTTTTGTCGATTGACATGAAAGAGTTATCCGCTTTTCCTCTTGCGAAGTTTTAGAGGAACCACTGCTCAGGTGGTTGCAGCGCCCTCCTCGTCGCTGAGACCGACTCGTCCCCCACATTCGACCTCTACGGTACTTTGCAAGTTCATGCTTTACATTACCTGATGTGGCCCGCGGTCCCTTACATTCAGTGTTTCTTGTTCCACCTTACAAAACTGGCCCGAACGCTCGTCGAGTTGGTCCGGAATTAGCTAAATTAGGAAACACCTAGGTAGCATGATCTGTGTCACGGAGGTCTGTAATAAGCACAACCTGGCGGCAACCTGCTCACTAAATGGGAAAGAAAAAAAAGTTTTTTTCAGAAACTTTCTTCCTGAATTGAGATATTTCAATGAATAACATTACTATATTCATCTATGTTTTTGGGTTTAATTTAATCTATCAATTTATCTAGATAGTCTGTGTGTATGTGTCCGTGTGTTTCTGTGTGTGTGTTTGTGTGTGTGCGCGCGTGCTCGTGTGTGTGTGTGTGTGTGTGTGTGTGTGTGTGTGTGTGTGTGTGAAAACGAACGCGAAAATCATTTTCAGAATTCTTGAATCCAACATACCCTTAAGGACTGTTAATACCTCAGACATCGCGCACTAATTTTGCAATGTTATTAAACAGCAATGCTTAAAACCATTGACTATTTAGGCCGCATGTGTAGATTCTAAAATCACATTAAAATTATTTTTTCAAAATTCATGACATTTTCGACCTTCTTTCACCTCTCCTGAGCTACTGTGCATGGCTGCGTAGAGGCGAAACCCCCCACCCCATCCAATCTGCGAAACAAAGGAACCCTTCCCGCTGGCTGCAAAGTTTTATGCGCGACGCGTGTATAAGCACTTAATAGCCTGCTTCCCAGAATAATCGAGTTGCAACAGCATGGCTCGACATACTGATGCTTCAAAGCACAGTCTCCGTTTGGTGAATGTTATATTTAACGTAGTTTCCTACTTGTTTTCACTATGGTATAAATTTATTCACTTTTGTTTGATCTCCTCCATCGCATATAGATGCTTGTACCTGTGTTAACTTTATAACCAATTTGTTTCATTCACCACGAAAATTGGAGTTACAATCAATTAAAATTAGTAAGTAGGGTAACGGATTTTATTACCGCATCAGTCGTTGTTACACGGGAAAGTTCACAATACGAGAGACAGAAGAGGATTATAATATTGTTAAAATCGTGACATGGGATTAGAATATTCTGTATGGAGTGTGAAATGTTTATATTATTCTGAAATCCGCTTTTGATTTGATGTACACCTTCTTAGTATTCATTCAGAATATGCTAGTCTATTTGAATATTGTATTGGGTTGCACCATTATGGTCTCCCATGCTTCTAGCTAAAATACCCATCAAATTATCTCTGGAACAAGGCCAGCTCAGGGAACATTAGACGTTTTTTCAATCATTTCACATTGCACTTGTTTTTCGTCTCTTGAATTTTAAGGATGATGTCCTCACATGAGAGTCTTCTAGGGACACTTTGCATCACCTTGCGTTTGATGTGCTTATACATGTGGTCTCCTTTAATGCTAGAACGACGGAGGCAGTCGTGTTGACTGGTTTGCTTTTTCAATTTCTCTTTGTGACTTTATTTATTCATTTGCTTTCCTGGTACACAATGGCATTCTTGGAGTTCTTAAAGCACTAGAACTCTGTAGTTTTTTAGTTTCCAAGATCATGCACATTCCTTCGTGTTTTACTTTAAGCATTCATTTCAATGCAACTTTGCAGGGTGGCATTCAAATAAATGCTCATTTTCAATTCCTTCCGATATTGTTGATTTTTCGTGAACGCAGGGAATTCGTGTTTTAACCGCATATAAAATATGTGTGTGTGTATGTGCTAGAACGTAATGCTAGAACGACGTAGGCAGTCGTGTTGACTGGTTTGCTTTTTCAATTTCTCTTTGTGACTTTATTCATTTGCTTTCCTGATACACAAAGGCATTCTTGTTGTTCGTAAAGCACTAATACACTGTAGATTTTTTGATATCCAAGATCATGCTCATTCCTTCATGTTTTACTTTAAGCATTCATTTCAATGCAACCTTGTGGGGTGGCATTCAAATGAATGCTCATTTTCAATTCCTTCCGATATTGTTGATTTTTCGTGAACGCAGGGAATTCGTGTTTTAACCGCATATAAAATGTGTGTGTGTGTATGTGTGTGCGTGAGTATACTAGTATCATTGATTTGATTGATTTGTAAAATTATTGATGATTTTAAATTGACGTAAAATGACATTTCATGAAAACGACGACAAGATCACAAAAGATGTAAATCATGACGAATGTAAATGAAGTCATTTTGATGTATTGCAAAACAGTCAAACGGCCCTTATTTGAGGCACGGAAAAATAATTTACGGGGAAACTGGTGATACAAAGAAAGAGTTGTATTCGAAATATCCAGAATGTAAGTAATGGTATACATTGATAAAAATATTGTTTAAACTTAAATAATTCTCTAATTCACACATTAATACTCATGTTTCTGTAAATAAATGAACACCATTTCTGGAGCAGCTTCTCTACTTCGTTGGTAGGAGAGGGTTGTCGGTTTTTGGGAGTTGATGTTTTCACTCTTGTTCTCGCTCGGAAGCACGTGCCTGCACTTTCTCTTTGCAGCGTGGCGAGTGATGCGCGTGTCGGCCGCGCCGCGTCCGCCGCCTCCGCCGCCGCCGCCGCTCCGCGCGCGCCCTGAGCTCTGAGGCGGCGATGGGGGCGGGGCGCGGGCGCGGGCGGGGGCGGGGGCGGGGCGGCGCGGGCGCGCTGCTGGGGCCCCAGACGCTGCTGCTCCTGCTGCTGCTGCTGCTGCTGCTGCTGCCGCTGGGCGGCGCCCGCGCGCAGGTCGCCTGGACGCCCATCTACGTCGACGGCAACAGTGAGTGTCATGCCCTCTTGTAGTTCTTTGTTTTAATTTTGTGGGATTATTTGTTGATGGATTGAGTTGATTTTTTCGTGTTTCCGGGCGCGTCAACTGCTTTGGTCATTAGTCCCGTTCGCGTAGTGCATGTTTTTCTCTCGGGAGATGGCGGTGATCTTCCCCCGCTGGATGGCGAGATCCGGCGCCGACCTCCCGTTGGCTAGTGGGGTTTTCCCCTAACCAGGACTCTCCCACCAGCGGGGCATCGCCCCAGTCGGGACAAGCTCTAACTTCCCGACCGGTCACCCGGAATATGTGGTAGTTTAGTGCATGTTAGTGTAAGGGGAGAGGATAGGACAAGGAAGAGGAAGGAAGGAAGGATCCGTGGTCCGTTTTTGGTAGGGTACTGCTCCGGCATTCGCCTGGTGTTGATCGGAGAAACCACGGAAAACTACCGATCAGAGCAGCCGGCCGTTAGAATTCTCCTCCAGACAGCGGCTGAATTCGACCTAGCTGAAAAGGTAGTGTCGAAAATCTTGCCGCCGTCAGGACTCGAACCTAGGACCCCCGGTCAGAGGCCCTGCAGTGACTCTCGCGGTGTTGCTAACGTCATTAGCCTGACAGTGAAAGCAGTGAGACGATGCTAAGCTTCTGGTAGTTGGGTTCGCCCGGCTCCCCACCAGTTGGGCGCATGAGGCGTCGACCTTGGGGCAGGATTGGGTGAAGGATGCTTTTCGGAGTACTCTGGATCCTACTTGTAGAAGTCCGGCAGGAAAACTGATACCACCCGTCAGGTTGCCCAGGTTCCAGAGATACTCACGTCGATAGCGTAAAGGAGTAGGCAGTGGGGAGACGGGATGGGGGTTTCGTGTTTTAGTTCGGAACGGCCCCCAGGGATGGGGGCTCCAAACCTTAGTTTGGGTGACCCCCAGATGGGCTCTCGGCTTCGTGTCAGTGGTCCGATACCCTGGGCAAAGAAGAGAGAACTTGTTTGCGGTGCATGTGAGTAGCGCATTGTTTTGACTCCGGTACTTGCCTGGATATCTAGAAGCTCCGAGCTGGCAAGACGGCCCCTACCCAGGCACTGTATGGGGAGGTTGCCCTGAGGACCCACTGGGTTCCGGCTGGATTCGGAAGTCAGCCTGTCGCCGTACTTGTGCGTTGGCAGGAGGTGAGGATAAAGACATGAAGCCAAAGGTGACCACCCTGGGGTTAACAGCCCCGTGACAAAATAAAGCAACACGTGGTGTTGTAGACCAGACGTGGTTCATCCTGTTCGCAGAGCACGAAGATGCTCTTCACTGGGATTGTTACTAATGGAGAAATTGGTACCTGGTGTGTCTTTGAGGCAGCGATAGCTATCTGCTGACAATAGGAATGGGGCGAAACCCAAAAGGTAGCCCAGACTCAAGTGAATAGGAAACTAACTTGTACGAGGAAGTCTTTGGCATTCCATAGCCCCACTAGTTACTTTCTCTCATACTACGAATGTAGAACAGAGTGTATTGTAATACTGCGCCCGAAGACGGCTACTTTCTGACAGAAAAACTCGTATTCTGGGAACTAGCGGTGAAACGGACAATTCTTGCTCCTATATGTAGTAAATAAGCACGATAAGAGATTTGCTAACTCTAGACATCGAAATGATAACTTAATAATTTGTATATTAAAGATTGAGCACTTTCATAGACAATTGTATTAAAATGAATTAAATCTACTAAAATAAACTCAAAGCTAAAATTTATGTAATCAAAGTAAAGATTCAAAAGTCAGTAGGGAAGCTTAACTAAATTAGACGTAGGTAAATATTTGCGTGGAAATGCTCAGAATTTCTAGACTTTGCTGGGAGGTACTTGTTAAATTTTGATGGAAACTGGAAGTTTCGGGGAAGTCCTTCGAACGTTCTCTGAGTCTGCCATGCTTGAATAATTAAAATGTTTGTTTATATTGTGGTTTACTGTTCATACAAATAACTGAGAGTACCCTTTGATATCGGTGACTACATTTGCCTAAGGTAGGAATTTTCTTTAGTTTTTAGTCAAAATTTGTGTCATAAGTTACTGAAGAATTCAAAACTACCGTAGGAATTGTAATACATTATCTTTTCATAAATAGAAAGATCACACGCATTTTAGACTTTTTAGTCTTGCACGTTTTTCTAAAAACTACGGTGAAGTAATGAATGTCTTAAATTTAATAATCCTTGAATTTTAACTGAGGTTAACAAATAATAAAAGTCTAATACCTTGTGGGAAGTAAAATTCCCAATCTGCATGGTTCGTTTACAACATTTTTTATTTCTATCATTGCAGCTATTTTCATCTATCTTTGCGACGCTTGAAGAAATCCCACGCGTACAAATCCCACTCGAGTCGAGATGGAACCCATGACGAATTTTAATGGAGGTTCTCTGAGGAACGCCGGTTTGTGTGGCCGCATGAAATCCCAATGCAAATCCCATCTAGTAGACTAACGGCGCACCTCGAATTCGGCTTTGAAATATCAAATATTTATACTACGTGAGTGGACAAACCATACTAGTTTGCTAAACTCACAAAGTTTCCCGGAAACTCATAAAAATTTGACCGCTGCGCTTGCTGACTTTTTGCTGGAAAGTTAAAAATGTAATCTCGCGGGAAAAGAAGTTTGCATTCAGATTAAAAACAGTTCACGGCAATACAAATGGGCTGAAAAGAGTAAAACTTACACGACACTAATTCACATGCATAAACGTGCTCGGGCTTTGTAAATATAAAAATCGAACTACATTTGTAAATAATTGTGATTTCATAGAAATCTTGCGCTACTTTGAATTTCAATTTATGAGTTTATTAAAAATACGCCTGTGCTTTTAATTCTCGAATAATATTGTGGAAATTTCTCTGATACAATATTTTCTCTGCAAATATAATTTTCTATTGTTTTACAATAACTAAGATCGTGTTGTTTTAGCGTTCGATTTAATTCCGTGAAAAATAATAATAAATATAATATAAATATAATATAAAAATAATAATAATAAAAAAATAATTATCTGCAAGTTGTAGAAGCCTAGTTATTTGAAAATTATTCTTAATTTTTGAAAAATATGGAAGTCACCCATTCGTACTCGTAATTATTACTCTAATCCCAATATATACGTTCTTTCCTTCATTTTCTAGTATTTAGTTAAACCCATTATATTTGAGCCCTACATTGGCATGCCGTACTAATCTGAGTAATAACATCTCTCTGCTTTTTTTTAAATTTATATAACAATTTCATCTTTAATTTCATGAAAGCGTGTTATTCAACAATCCCTCATGCGCAACAAACTATGTGCCATTTTAATATTACAATATTCCATTTCCATCCCAAGTCTAATACAAATTATGGATGAAGAAAATCCGTTGGTTGTGATCCTGTCCATACAAATTCTCAGGTTTCTGAAAGGATGTTTGATCTTCATTTAGTAGTATATAAAATCCGGAAAGCGACGGAGCTAAGGCAATATGGATTGTTAGGGTTCTTCAAGAACATCAAATTGTTTTCATCATATGCTTGATTTTTAATACCGAAAACAATAATCTTACCTAAAAGAGAATATCTTTAAACGTTTAGACCTTATTTGGCATGACAAAATTCAACCAATACAAAACAAATAATAATAGAATATAAAGTCATTTATTCTACAAAAATCATCCTAATATATTATTATTATTATTATTATTAATATTATTTATTTTAATTACTATTGAAACAAAATACTCAATACTCACACTCTAGACATTTGCATTGACATTAGTTGATTTCAGAAATATGTTTCATTTCAGTTTCAAAGCATATTTTTTTTTTTAAATTTTAGCATCACCAACATATAATTATTGGTTATCATGACAGAGTTGAAGTAATTGTTATAATAGTTAATATTAGTGGTAGTATGATTATTGCATCCTAGACTTGTACTGTACTCCTTTATTATTATTACTGTTATTATTATTGCAATTATTGTTATTTAACAGCCACCAAATCGTACCCAATTGCAGTTCAAAGAAATGTATATGTATGTATAAAGTCTTCGTATTGTCCTAATAACCATAACGACTCCTCTAAGTTTTTGGCAACCAACAATTCCAAACATGCAAATGATGATCAAACTACACAGGATAAATCGCTTTACATCTCTGCTCCTATCAGTTCTCATTACTTCTTAATTTATCTATTTTTTAAATATTTACTATTTCAGCTTGTACTATTATAAAGTATCATTCGTGGCATTCGGGACTGCACATTCGTCCATGCACACTGTCTATCTTTAGTACTCATTTTTTCGTCTGCTTACAACCTATACCTGACGCTCACTTTTGCCTAGTTCTTTGCCCTTATTATTGGCTTTAAGTAATTTGTCATTTGTTTACTTTCTTTATGTGCGCCCCATTTCTAAATTAGTTTCATCTTACCTGTCGCTGCGCACACATTACTTATTGGCTGCAGATTATTCTCTGATTAATATTTCTGAACACTAGAACTTCAAAAAGTGAATCTCCCTGTTTATAACAGTTCTCTTTCCAAACACACTACTTGCAGAAACATTTTAACAGAAAAATTTTAACGGGAGTCCGAAGCCTTCGGGATTTATAATCTGCCTAGTGCACTATCATTCAGCAAGTTGCTGCAACTTCTACTAAGCTACTACTTCTAGTAATAATTATTATAATAAAAGAATTAACAGCATATATTCTATTGAACTCACTAATTGCTTCATTAATTTATCATTCCACATTTTAATTTTTATTATTTTAATTTCTAACACTATTCGCTCTTTACAACAGCCTTACGCGTACTGAAACGAATATTTTGCACAATTCGACCTTACAGCACATGGACGTGTGACAACTTCCCCCAAACTCAGATGTTATAATGTGGAAACAAAACTTGACACTCAGCCGTCATTGTTAATTCTGAGCATCTCCAGCTTCTTTAACAGGTTGCCTTTATTTCATAACTTTTCTGTCTTCATGGTTTCTATTTGTTTTGTCCTCGTCCACACTCTATTCACCGTCTTTGACTTTCTGAATCTTCTCTTTAACACTCGCAAAATTGTAACTTAATTGTTACTTGACCGTAGGTCGTATTTTTAACGTTATTCGTCTATAAAACTTCCTATACTGATTTATCAACACACACACTATCTACAAAATATTTCCCCATTTCTTCACGGCAGTCGCTTGAGGGGCTAAAACATCAAGTAACACCGTTACATCAGTTTGCGTTTACACATTTTCTTTATACTTTTCGCGATTATTTACACAGTGATAATCTAAGAAGTCATCTAAGAAGTTTATTATTTATTGAAAAAATTCAAGATTATATTAATATTCTAACAAAACAACTCTTTAAAAAATAACTATAGAAAATAGTTCATTCAAAGTACCCCTCAAAATTTGACCCCAGGACCAGAGCTTATTTAATATTATAGTGAAATAAAATAAAGAATTATATTGATCTTCTAACAAAAACATGTTTTTGAAAATAACTACAATATAGTTAGTTCACAGTATCCGTCAAAATTTGGTGCCTGAGCTTGTATCAGATAATATTGAGATAAAATACAACACTATATTGATCTTCTAACAAAACATCTCTTTAAAAAATAACTATAGAATATAGTTCGTTCACAGCATCCGTCAAACTTTGGTGCCTGAGCTTATATCAGATTATATTGAGATAATATACAAGATTATATTGATCTTCTAATAAAAACATATCTCTAAAAAATAACTGTAGAATATAGTTCATTCACAGCATCCCTCAAAATTTGGCGGCCGAACCCTAGCTTATTAGGGCAATGCATAAATCCAGATCTGTTTGCTCTCCTTAATGGCGGAACTCCGCTGTGTGCGCAATGAACATCATGGGTCGCCGCGTTTCGTATTCGCTGTGTTACGCACAAGTAATTGGGTCATACCCGCGATCGATAGGCCCATCGCCGCATCGAGAGTCGATAAATCGCTACGATGGTGCGTGACAGGGCTTTGTTATGAGCGCTTTACTTAGCTCAGACCGCGCCGCATAATATCGGCTTTGAACGGCAAACTTTGCGAAGCGTTTCAGAGATATCAACAATCGGAGGGTCAATGATTCGTTCAAAGAGATGTGGTTATTCGGGTGTGTTGAAGAGAGTGTAAGATATTGAAATTGCGTGTGGAAATGAAATATTAAATCAAAGGGAAAACGTGTTTTCATACTTGTTTAGACTCACCTCTTAAGGTTGGTTCTGTGGATTGTTTTATCAAAGGAAATATCACGAGTACTTTGAAATTCATCTGTAAATTTCAAAACGCGAGGGATATTTGAAAGGATAATTTTACGAATGAAATAAAATGTAATTAATCGTAAGACTTAAACTTAACTGTATCTTGATAGTTAATATTAGTGAAAACTCCAATGTTAGAAGGTACAGAGGTACAATAATAAAAGGTACAGAGACAACGGGCATAACATAGAAAAATCGGTACAAAATACCAAAGTTAAATCAGAACATCATGTCATCAATCCAAGACATTTATTTCCTAAATTAGTAATAAGTTTTAGAATACTCTGTAACCCACAAACAAAACGAACCTAGGTGTATGATTGTAACACTTATTAATTGTATATTTATTTATTTATTTATTTAACGTCAAAAAACAGATGAAACTGCGTATGACGTGCTATGGGGAAAAAAGAATTGTGTGCACATTTTCAAAATTCTGTGATCCCTACACTGTCATATACTACTTAAATTATAAAAAAAATATTAATTTTTATTATTTACTAATTATTACTTATTATTATTTACTTATGATTAATTATTAATTTTTATTATTTACTTTTTATTATTTCATTATTATTATTATACTACTTAAATTATTAAAAAATTAATTAAATGAGCACCCTTGAAATGTGCATTTGTTGAAATTATTCACAACTGATGAAGTTTTCTGATTTATATTTTTCTACTCCCATTGTATAATTCTGTCATTTGATGGCTGAAACCTGTTGCATAATGATACTCATTACGATACAGATTTCATTATGAAACATGTTCTTGACTAATCATAGAGAGGTTTACAAAACAAGTATTGACAATATTAATCATTGAGAATCGTTCTGGTAAATGTTTCGTTCGATTGTGTACATTAAAATCGCTTTCAGTATTATATTATGCTTGTCAGTTTCAATTTATTTTATTATTAATAATTTTACGTAGAATATTATTTAAAATAAATTGGATTGTAATTTCACTTTTATCCCATTTGACTAGCGTAGTGGTAAACAAAAGCCAGCTACGGTAGAGCGGGTAGGGAGCTGTCCGATAGGTGGCCTTGGCTGAATGCTGCATGTCAACTGCCACGAAACGATTCAATGTAAAAGTTTAACTCATAAAAGTTACCATACGTTGTAGAAAAGATACCGTATGAAACTGGATGTAATGGGTATTAATACACTCGTGTGAAGTTTACGATTCTTGCTCGTTCTTCACTCGTAACGTAATATCACACTCGTGTATTAATATCCATCACTTCATAATCTATTATTGTATGATTAGCTGAACATCTGGTTCCAGAATTGACCATTTGTTCAGACGTGAAGAATGGCATTCCTTATTAAATTGCAGCAAAGGTTTTTAAAGAGGAGGCATTTGCATGACCCGTTATTAATAGCATGTTGTTCCTGTATTCCGACGTGAGGTGTATTCCGTGAGGCGTTCTTGTATTCCGACGTGAAGTGGTTGTCGAGTGACTTGAATGATTAGTCGCTCAGCTAGTAGTGATTTTTTTATATGTGGTATCCAAACCAATTTTTTTAGCAGAAATATTGGTTTATTTAGAAATTCCTTTCGTCCATTAGGACAATTCTTATACCACGAGTTAGCTTTTAGATGAGAAGGATTGAGGAGTGGGAAAGAGACGATCCGTTTTCACTTGCTTAACTCGTTTCTCCGTCAACAATTTGTGAAGGCGTAGAGAAAATCCATGTAGGTTATGTTCATTTGGAATTTTCGCGGCCATGTTGTACTAGAGACTAGTGAACGTCGTGGCGATAAAAAGAAAACGATAAAATTGCATTTGATGCTCTGATTGAACGACGCAGGTGTCATTCTTAAATTTCAGTAGTTCCATCTCATAAGTAAAATTAATCGTCTGTAAATGCAATTTTCCTGCCTAGGCCTATAAAACAATCTTTATGGCGAAAACATTCAAACGCTAGCACCACCAATATAGATACTACTCGCGCAACTTTTCTTGAACGATGGATTGAAGAAATGCGGGCGGAGTGGGAGTATTAGTTACAAAATCGGTCACTATAGTAATACTAACCTCAGGAAAATCAAAGTCAACATGCTACGCGTGCGGCCAGGTCATCGCTCTGGGTAGGCAATAACACGTTCACTAGATAGGAGATTTAGGTGCCTCCCTTGAAGGACCTGGACCTGCCTCAGCCATTTCTTTAGATAATGGTAATAAAGATGAACAGAAGTCCTCGACTATGAAAGAAACTAGTTTTGACTAGCTTCTGTTTCGCGCCAACAACGTTTCAATGATTGGAATGTTGTCATCGATGTTCGCTGCGAGATTTTGCCTTCAACTGTTCCGTGGTCAAGGGAGGGGGAAGCAAGGTCATCGTTCAAGAAAATTCGTCGAAATTTAATTTATTTCAATAAAGATTTTTTTCACATATTAATCGTAAAAATCTAGCGTGCTTTTTCGGACACGTACATACTCACACACACACACACACACACACACACACACACACACACACACACACACACCAACGATATTCCATTTATATAATACATAGGACGGTTAGGAATTGTAAAATATTAGTATGATATATCATATTTTAATTAAGAGGAAGATATTTCGAGGAAGATTAAAGCTTAGAAAGTTAGGAAAGTATTTCAAGCAAGTTGCAGTATGGGTATTAGAAATTAATATAGTATGTGAAAAAATGTATAGTTTTAAATTCTGGGTAAAATCAATTAAACAATCAAATCAATCTGGATAAAATAAACAAAAAAGTGTTTGTGAATTACCACTAGTACTGTAACCATTTTTACTCCATTGAAGAAACTGACACATCAAAGATGACGTGAAAATTAATGTGTTGGTGAGATACCTATAATAAGAAACAAAAACAATAATCATATTCAACATGTACTAAAACTTTGATATGCAATGCCGTACAGACCCACACGCCCACACGCCCTCACGTACGGCCACGCTCATACCCAAGAGCATCTCGACGGACATGCCCAAAACCACGCCCACGCTCACGCTCGTTTGCAGCGCCAGAAGACTTAACAGATATCAACACCCCTCCACTTGTAAACAATAAATGCAAACTTCCCTAAGTCAAGTTATACAAATATGAAATTTTAAAAATAGTGGAGGGTTATACCGAGGCCCGCATTTGCCTGAGGATGGCCAAGTAAATTCATTGTATGTACCATTGTACCCGGAAAAATCCCCAAAAGACGAAAAATCCCCAAAAGACGAAATACATTTAAAAAACAACAACAGAAATCAAACACTTCACCCGTCCCGCAAGCTCCACCTCACGCTCCAGCAATGCTCAGGGGACATTTGCCTCTTACTATTTCGCGCTCCACCTCCCTCTTCCTACACTCCGTGACCTCTCTACGAGGTCAAGAGGTTTTCGTCCAAGGCTTCGTGCTGCCCAGAATCGCACCCTTTTGCGTACCCCATTTCGTCATTGCTGTACGATTGTAAGTTTAAACAAAGAACACGTCGAATCTGGAACATTGAAAAAACTTGGATTACATTTACAAAAACTTGGAAAAACGCGTATAAAAACTAAGAGTATAGAAGCACAAATTCAAAAATATTAAAATTGACATGAATCGTCAACCAAAGACCAAAGAATTCGTTATTTAAGGAAGTACTTATCTGCAAGACAATTACAAAACCAACATGTATTCATGGTAATGAGTTATGGAATTCCGCCAGCAAATCGCATATAGAAATTCATCGAATATTCAAACTTAAAACCGGTTTAATTGGCTCAGATAATCAATTGATATCACTGCAGAGCCTCTTACCGGGAGGTCCTTGGTAAGAGCCCTGGCGGTGGCAGTATTTTCGACAATGGCATGTGGCTAGGTGGAATTGAGCTGCTGCCTGGAGGAGAATTCCAGGGGCCACTACTCTCATCGGTAATTTTTTGTGATATCTCCGATCAGTACCAGGTGAATGGCGAAGCAGTACCCTAACAAACGGGTCGCGGATTACGAGGGATTCCTTCCTCTTCATTCTCCTTTCTTTTCCCGTACACACATACTCACATGCATTACACTACCACACATGTTGGGAGATTCGTCGGGAGGTTCGATCTTGTTTCGGCTGGAGTGCTGCTCAGGTGGTGGGAGATACCTGGTTGGGGATACCCCCGTCAGTCAATGAGTATGTCGGCGCCGGATCTGGTTTTCCAGCGTAGGAACATCACCGCAACCTCTCGCGACAAAAAACATACACTGCATAGATATTTATTATTCTGCAGGTAGGTATATACAACCTGGTGGCAGAACACTACAATTTACATATTACAAATATTAACTTTAAATTATTTACAGACATAATAATAATAATAATAATAATAATAATAATAATAATAATAATCTAACAATAATAGCATTAACTACATTTTATGGTTTTCCTGCACAGTTATTTTAAACTATTAAATACAAGACTACACGACTTTTAATTACACTTCACTTCACTTTCATTTCACTTCACTTCACAACATTTGAAATTCACTTCTCTTTCTACTTCTATACTGCACTACACTGCACAACACGTCACCACACTTCAATAAATACTACTTTGAATATAATTATATATTTAATACAGGAACGCATTTAATAGTAATTAACACAATAATAATAGCAATAAAAATAACAATAATAATCAAATAATAACTGATATAATAATCCAACTTACTAAATTAATAAAGTTTACAAATACCATTAGTTAATTTATTTTCAAATCTTTGAACACCTAGAGGAAAGGGTTCCAAGGCTGTCGCAGGTAACTTATTCCAGCCCGTTATTGTTCTATTTGTAAATGAAAATTTTCCAACATCTGTTCTCTGTGGTCTAAACTGAATTTTGTGCTCGTGATCCCCCCTACTAAAGAACGAAGGTCTACCCAATAGGATGTAGATATCTTTCCAAGCTGGATAACCGGCATACGCTTTGTATAGGGCACAGAGTCTTGCCTTAACTCTCCTAATTTCTAGAGACTCCCATTCTACATTCTTCCTATTCCCTCGGAAAAGACAACGGGCTCTCCCGGGATTTTTCTTTCCTTTCTTTATGTTTTTTGCCTAAGTTTGTTTTGTTTTGGTATTTCTTTTCGTTTTGCTGAATTAGCGGAAGCTCTTTCTGCGGGAGCCCTGAGCGGCTTAATTCCGGCCTGTTTTATGTAATTCGCCAATCGCGAAATCTTTAGCACAGGAGTGATGCAATATGTTATTATTATATAATATTTCCCTGCGAGTTCTTCTAAAGAGCATTCTTTTAAAAAATATTTTTACCACTGTTCTGGTTACTATCTTCCGTCTCGAGAATGACACATGAGCTGCAATGTGCTATTTCTTTTATAGATCAAGTAGATTTGTGGACCCAGGAAGCACAGGGCTGCCCTTGTAATTTTGATCCAGCGCGGGAAGACTGTGCGTGCTGTGTCGAAGATGGCGGTTGTCAGTGTGGCGAGCACATGCCGAATCGTTGCATCCAATGCGGACTGGAAAAACATTGTGGCCGAAGTGAGTTTCTATGTATGCTTTCCATTCTAATTATAACTTGACATCTTAATTACTAATTCTAGTTTATCTGACTGTGATTAAGTTGCAATATGCGCACTACTTTTTTCTCGGCCATTTGCTTATGAATTCTGCCGTTATTTCTTAATGATGTAGCTAACTCTTTCCTTAGTTTTATCGTGGCTTTTCTCTTTAATTGTGGAAAAAAATTTTAAATGTTTAAAAAATATTAATTCAAAATGCTTTTTTTTTTCAATTTTCATAAAATATCCAGGGTTCAGTCAGTATCTTTTTCGCATGTGGAAAAATATCTCAAACAAGGAACGTTCTCAAAGTCGAACATTACAAATTGCTTCAAAATTGGCTATGTAATGCTCAAAACATGTAAAACTACGTAGTACAAAATATATCCGCGAAATTCTACATATACACATGCGTAGAATAAAATAAAACATTTTCGATTTGTCTATATCGTTTTGAGGGGACCCGAAGACACTGGCATTGAAAAGCAACTTCAGCATAACTAGCGTAATAACAGTGGTTCGGGTACTACTGCCCTTCTACTCCAACTTAAAGACTAGGAAGACGGCAAAAAATTGGCAACAAATTCCAGAAAAATGTTGCTGCTAAATTTATTGCACATAATTTATCTCGTTTTGCACATAAAAACAATTTTGAGTGTTTCATTTTTGAGATTGTAAGATTGTCTGGTTAGAAAGAGGGTGAAGAATATGTCCTACCGCAGTGTGCAACGTAACGCTGGACTCTCGCTTCCTGGCTTCACGCTCGGGCAAGACGTTCGGGCAGATCAAGTCCCCGTCGCTGGAGGGCCCCGCCTTCTGCTGGTTCCTGCTGCAGCCGGACAGTGGCCAGCGCGTGGAGGTGCAGGTCTACCGCCTGGTGAGCGCCGGCCGCTTCAACGGCACCAGGTGAGCGAGTGGAGGGGCTTGTGGTTGGGTGAGGGCAGATCAAGTCCCCGTCGCTGGAGGGCCCCGCCTTCTGCTGGTTCCTGCTGCAGCCGGACATCGGCCAGCGCGTGGAGGTGCAGGTCTACCGCCTGGTGAGCGCCGGCCGCTTCAACGGCACCAGGTGAGCGAGCGGAGGGGCTTGTGGTTGGGTGAGGGCGGATCAATTCCTGTCGCTGGAGGGCCCCGCCTTCTGCTGGTTCCTGCTGCAGCCGGACATCGGCCAGCGCGTGGAGGTGCAGGTCTACCGCCTGGTGAGCGCCGGCCGCTTCAACGGCACCAGGTGAGCGAGCGGAGGGGTTTGTGGTTGGGTGAGGGCAGATCAATTCCTGTCGCTGGAGGCCCCGCCTTCTGCTGGTTCCTGCTGCAGCCGGACATCGGCCAGCGCGTGGAGGTGCAGGTCTACCGCCTGGTGAGCGCCGGCCGCTTCAACGGCACCAGGTGAGCGAGCGGAGGGGTTTGTGGTTGGGTGAGGGCAGATCAATTCCTGTCGCTGGAGGGCCCCGCCTTCTGCTGGTTCCTGCTGCAGCCGGACATCGGCCAGCGCGTGGAGGTGCAGGTCTACCGCCTGGTGAGCGCCGGCCGCTTCAACGGCACCAGGTGAGCGAGCGGAGGGGCTTGTGGTTGGGTGAGGGCAGATCAATTCCTGTCGCTGGAGGGCCCCGCCTTCTGCTGGTTCCTGCTGCAGCCGGACATCGGCCAGCGCGTGGAGGTGCAGGTCTACCGCCTGGTGAGCGCCGGCCGCTTCAACGGCACCAGGTGAGCGAGCGGAGGGGCTTGTGGTTGGGTGAGGGCGGATCAATTCCTGTCGCTGGGGAGCCCCGCCTTCTGCTGGTTCCTGCTGCAGCCGGACATCGGCCAGCGCGTGGAGGTGCAGGTCTACCGCCTGGTGAGCGCCGGCCGCTTCAACGGCACCAGGTGAGCGAGCGGAGGGGCTTGTGGTTGGGTGAGGGCAGATCACGTCCCCGTCGCCGGAGGGCCCCGCCTTCTGCTGGTTCCTGCTGCAGCCGGACATCGCCCAGCGCGTGGAGGTGCAGGTCTACCGCCTGGTGAGCGCCGGCCGCTTCAACGGCACCAGGTGAGCGAGCGGAGGGGCTTGTGGTTGGGTGAGGGCGGATCAATTCCTGTCGCTGGGGAGCCCCGCCTTCTGCTGGTTCCTGCTGCAGCCGGACATCGGCCAGCGCGTGGAGGTGCAGGTCTACCGCCTGGTGAGCGCCGGCCGCTTCAACGGCACCAGGTGAGCGAGCGGAGGGGCTTGTGGTTGGGTAAGGGCAGGTCAATTCCTGTTGCTGGAGGGCCCCGCCTTCTGCTGTTTCCTGCTGCAGCCGGATACATCTGGAACGGCAAGCCGTTGGGCCAGATCACGTCTTGGTATCATGCTTCACGCATGTCACATGATCAGTTGCATCTAGCTGTTGAGAGCTATAACATAAGTAAATAATTTTGAATCGTGTTGCTCTCTGACCTGCCAGTACACCACAGCTGGTGGTGGTGGGCGGAATGGATTAACAGTTGGTGGAAGCGGAATATAATGTGAAAACGTGGGCAGCGTATGTGGGAATCGAGTAGACACAGTGGTTTTAAAGGCAGGTATCTTTGTGTTATGCATAGTTATGAAACGAGATGTAACGAATCAGATGAAATATATCCAGTAAAACGTTTGATTAAGTATTACTAAATGGATAATACGCTTTTGTAATTTAAATGGATGAAAACTGACAGTTAGATATGACGTAGTAAGTATTAGAACGCACACGAACATCGTCATGATGAAACGAAGCGTCTTTGATGATGTCAGGAAAATAAGTCAATGATGTGATTCTTAGGGTTACAAAAAGTGTCAAAGGTTTATCGGTCGTAATTCACATAAAATATAACATATAGCCAGGGTAATTAGGTAGCATTTTTCTGATTTTGTTGCTAAGAACTTCGCAGAAAAAATAAATTAAAAGTTTTTACACTATAAACAGCAACGTGTCATCGGAAATGCAATTTGTAAGGGAAACCGGAGAATCTTTTTACTTCGCCAGGAACCCCAGATGATCTTTTTCTAATACTTGACTTATGAAAGTAATTTTTACAGCGTGTACCAAAATCCGAATATTTTCTGTTCTTACAAGAATATGGCATGTATTTTGTACCACTTGGAACTTTAATTTTTTGCCTATTCTTATACGTTTGCCGAACAGAATACTTCAATTAAAATATCCATCGGAAATTAGAAAATTACATGCTTCTTGTTCAACACGTATATTCACTGTGTCACATTAGGAGTTAACGATAAACATGATCTCAGCGAAATGTCGTCGAATTCACTCCTTTCCTTTGAGTTACTCGTGCTCCTTCAAATCAGAAATTCAGAATACATTATTTTCTCTTAATTACTCCCAACAATGCAATAAGTTGACTTCGTAGCACTGAGGCTCGTACGATGATCCCAATCAAACATTGCTGGTACTACTTGAAATTTTTCGAGATGTAAGAAATCGACCATGAGATCAGGACAATGGCTGTAAATCGTAATAGGAAATCGTAAAGCATAGCGAAAATAACTGAACTGGATATGTAATGGATACAAAATTTCAGGTGCAAGAAGGTATTCGAAACCAGTGTCCTTCTAATCAAGGTAACTACGACGCTCCCGTGGCATCGACCTTTGCGATACTTTTATTAAACCATTTCTTTTTTCTGAACACATTTATTTTTTTCCGTTTAGTTAACTAAATATGCTCGTTAATTTCATGAAGTATCGTTGATTATCCTTATGTTAATAGCATGAGTGCAATTACAATTCAAAGGTCCAATTAAAATCACACACCTGCCAATCGGAATTCAGAAACGGGGAATATAACCAAGGTATTTGCAGTTGGCCATGAAACATAAACAAAAATCTTCATCACATATTACATACCTACAACAACTAAATATATACAATCAACAAACAAAACTAAATTGGAGAAGTAAACGTTAAGCTAACTGATTTATGGAGAAATATAAAATATTGAACGTGAATTAATTAAATGTTTTACATGTAAAACATTTAATTAAAACATTAATTACAGTTTTACATGTAAAACATTTGGTCTTAGGATTAAGAATGTAAAAAAATGTAACTTCCAGTTGTGTTTACCAGTTCTAAAAAGTATGCTAAACCAAAACTGTGTCAGAAGTGACTCTCCAATATATGTTTTATTCTCTCTCATACCTATCTTTACTTTTCGGGTGAAGTAATGTTTTCTTGCCTTGGTCAGCTTTTAATATTTTGCCCGCGACATGTTTATTACCTTTCATTTGCAAATATTTCGTGAAAACAAAAACAAGTAAAAGTAAAGTAGCCCAGTAAAATTGATCTTTTTCAGAAGCAATACTACGTCATGAAACGCATGTCTCGGGTGGAAAAGATGCTTTTGGTATACATAAGGTGCAAATTCTCATTTAATTCGTTAAGCGATATAACATTGATGTAGGGTCCAATAAGTTTTTATTGACAATCACCTTATAAATGTATTAGTTACAAAACATTACATAACGTTTTGAAAATAGATTATCTCTATCTTCAGATACTGCAATCAAAAATTGTAAAATGCTCAATTGGAAAAGACGCGCTTGGATTTTTTAAAATTTGATTTCTACGTAATGGAAACGAAAAAGTATTGAACGTAACATATGTATAAAGGGGTATAATTGCACTCATGGTATATAAGAAAACTGGCTCTTATCGTCGTTCGTTTTCTTGAACATACCATTCATGCAATTATACACCTCTTTATACACTCGTTTTGTTAAATACTATTATTATTATGAAATTACATAATAACAAAGCTTTCTGCTCCAGGTTAAATATCATAATGAATAATTAGGTAGCGTAGGTTTATTGATTTTTGAAAAGCATTATCCTTTAAAATTCGGATATGAATAAAGCGCGATACACCAGAATTAGAGCATACGAACTCCCGTTTTACATTCAAATCCCATCGGCTTCAGACCACTGGCTTGGAGAGAGATGCGACTCGGATTATTGCACTGATGGTCAACCGAGCTAACCAGTCATAAATCATTGGCATTGGGCCATCATAATACTCTACACACTCTGAACGTATACTAAATTTCGTCGGGAAACGACCAGTGTAGTTGGAGTTTTAAAGTTCTGAACCATACTTTACTTAACTTAAATTAGGGTCAAAATATAATGACAGTAGAAAGAGACGGTAGAGGAGGATAGTCACTTTATATATTCAATAATGAGAATGGAAACAAAATATCGATACCCTTGGTAAACTGACGACATAAATATCTTAGTTACTTTGTTATTTGATCGATTGAACATTAGTGAACAAGTCAATAAGGGAAATGGTGAGTGAATTGCGTTTATTTTGATTATTTTCGCTGAAGAAATCGTATTTTCCTTTAAAACCAACACGTTTCCTTTTACAGTTGTGAAGGTGGTTTCTTGCAATTGACTGATGATCCAGATCTCATTCCGAGTTCTACAGAGATTCAAATTTGCGGAGGCAATGAACGTTTCTCACCGCCAGTTGTACTGTTTTCGGACAGTGGAACTGCATCTCTTTTATTTATGTAAGTTGAAACCCCGAGATTTGAAATGAAGATAAGTTACACTGAATTCATTTAATAATTAGTTATTATAATTACTATTAATTAATTACTAAATACTATAATTATAATTTCTACTACGTGAAATAGTTTTATCGGTTTCCGTTTTTCGTATATTTTAGATCCATTATTTTTCGAATTAATAAATAAATCGATAAAAATATCGATTTGTTTAAATCGTAATTTTTCAACTTGAATATTGATAATTTCAATGATTATCTTGTAGATTATTTGATTCAATTAGTTACAAAAATAGAGGTCTTTCTTTCAGAATAAACGAAAAAACGCACAGATCCCAGTTTCTTGCATACTTCAGTTTTACTTCTAGAAGTAGTGCAGGTGATGTAGCATTCAGAGTTAGAGGAGGACATCACGTGAAGGATACAGGTACATTTAATTTTTTTGGTAATGTAGCTCTCTTTTGACGTTATTGTGATATTACTCTTTTTCAAATTATTTTAAATATTAAAACTTTCGTTTACATGTTTTGCACTTTCTATGAATGCATATTTTCAGAGTGTGATTGGATGTTCCAAGAATATCTTTGCCGAACACCAGGCTACTGTGTGTTTGCCAGTCCTGGTTATCCTGGCTTGTATCCTCCAATGCGACACTGCAAATACTACATAGCAACTAGCTCCATCCAAACAATGGTGCACCTAAATATTACCTCTCTTCTGCCTTACACGTGAGAAATCTATTGTTAACTTTCAACCTACAATTTTCGAAAATATCAACATCATTGGTAATGTTGTTTCCTTGGGTTCCGATGATAGTTTCCTCTTTTCCACCATCTTTGTTTTCCTTCTGCCGCACTCTGATGGCCATTTCATAATCGATATCACAATTCCATGATGTACCCCTTGTATCAAACGACTATTCCTAATCTACTTGCATCACATTTTAGCCTATCATATATTTTAAGTGTCTTAATTTTTGCCTCGGGCTATCAAGTATTTCCAATCAACTTGCGCCTTTATATAGTTTTTAGGCTAAGACTAACATGTTTAACTCTTGTAAAAAGGAAATGAATAATATATTAATAACAAAATCGAAACCAACTTCAGTTTTGCATACTTCAATCTTTAACATGCTGTTCAGCCGACTTTGCTACTAACTGCATTACTCTGTATTCCAGACACTGTCGGACGCACTATATCGCCATTTATCAAGGATCAGCCCCATACAATAGTTCGTTATTGAAAAGCATATGCGGAAGTCGAACTACGGAAATAACGTACCCAGGTCCCGAGCTACTAGTGGAATTCAGGTGAAGAAAATTTTTTAAAATTATCATATTGAACAAGAAACCGGGGAGTGTGTTTGATAACATTTTCATAAATGTTTGAAACCACACATTATATCATTTGACATTAATTACTAAATATCATAAATCACTCACCATTAATATCATTTAAGACTGTGACAGCTTGTTCTAAATTTTTCATTTCTTCTAAGAGGGAAAATGTTTAGAATATTTCTGGCTCAATACAGGAAGAAATCATACACCAAAGTTTAATTTATCTATCAATAGAAATATTTTCATTTTGTCTCCCACTTTACTTCAGTTCCTTTCAGCTCAGGTCCTGCAGTTCCGCCATATGATTATAATGGATTTCTGGCTACACTTGAGTTTATAGAACCTACTACGAGCACGGAGCCATCAACTACACCAATTCTGAAAACAACAGTGCCAAGAATCATGAGTGAGTATTTTTCAGTTTAAAAATTACTATCTAAAAATCGTAATTCATCAATTAATGCAATAGTATTTAGTAAATTTTTCTTTAAAATGCTTACTCTACTTGTAATTGAGTGGCAACTTCAGAAAAGAGGCGCTATTGTAATATATAAGCGATCTAAGCATCCGTTTTAAATTGCTCCTCAATGTTACATCATATATCGTGCGTCATTGAATACATTTTACAGAGGAGTAATGCTTCTATGTAGCATATGAATGTTTAAAAATAACTACTCTTTATACTTCATTGTGACATTACAATTAGTCTCTCTAAAAACATGAAAATGAATCATATTACAAAACTGTCACTTTTGTGCGTAAAGTTGATTGTTAGTAAATATTGGTTTGGTTACAAGGAATTAAACAAAATGAAGATAATCATAAATGTTTTCTCCAAATTAACCCTGATAACTGCAATAATTCTGTATCTCTGAGAACTTCCAATTCTTATAAAGAAGGAATCCGTAATTTTAACTTTCAAATAGATTCCACACCAAAAATTAAGTCATGAATACATAAAATTTAGCTCTTTTTCATTTCAGGTGATGTGATGAAATCTCGGGAAGCAGTGCGAAAAAATGCGGACGTTTGTATGTCAACTACTCGTTATGACAATGAATGAAATTCACAAACATTTTAAATTAGTGTAATGAATGTCTCTTTGAAAAACAAACAAAAAACATAATTACACTTTGCAATACTCTGTTTAGTAAATTTGTTAGCGTTTCAGGTTGTAACGTTTTCTTCCTCACTGTTTCAGCACCTACCACTAACTCACCCCGCATTACTCGGGTAAAATGCGATCAATTATTTCTTGGAAATGTTTCGCGTTCGGGTCATTTTGATACGAAAAATAAACCTTGGAGTCCTAATTGCACGATGAAGTTTATTGGACGTTCCTCTGATGTAGTTCATTTATCTCTATTTAGCTATCAACTGAGGTGAGTAAATTTTACATTCAAAATTCGTATATAAATGCACATTTTTTTAATTTTATGAAGCTGAATAAAAACCATTGCTGTAAGACCATGTATTGGATTGGCAAACTGAATTGTTCATTTGACTGAAAAAAAGTCTATTTCAAATCTTCAGTGTTGTACAACTTCATTAAGTCTCGATTTAAATATTGTGCAGTGTGAAACAAAATATTAATTTTTTTTAAAGTTAGTCCGTTTGGGCGCTCAGATTAATTGTAATTAAATAGAAGTAAGATCACCGTATATAGCAAAACATTGTGCAATTAACTCATAGTTGATTAATCGCATTTATAACGCAATACCCTACTTCGGAAGCTGAAAATATAACGTCAATACTATTAATGTCACAGCTCCTTCCTTTTTGAAATTTATTATATATTAAACTTATTATACATTGAAATATATATTTATAATATTGTTATGGCTGTATTATATGACATTCTGAATATGTGGGAGCTGAGCTTCCCTTCTGAATATGACATTCTGAATATGTGGGAGCTGAGGCCCTTTTTACTTCACAACACCAAGACGAAACATTAACTTCTTTCGCGAAATTCGAATCAGAATCTTTTGTTAGTTGCAGGGTAATTTTTGAACTATGTAGCCTTCCTCAATTATATCCACGTCAAGGTTTTTTTCAAATTTATTTCTGCATGTTTGACAAGAAAGTCTTTCAGAGCCTTTAACAAATTGACATCACTGAAGATTTCGATCTCACAGGGAACCTGAGATATGGATTATTGACAATATTACGTTAAAGATATAAGTTCTATTAGACAAAACAATTGTAATTAGATATTTTAAATTTTTTGTTGAATGTTGGAGGAAGGTAATAAAAATTATGTGTAAGCTAGGGTGCTGATAGAAGTAAAGATAGTGTCCGAGTGTGTCATCTTTTATGTTAGCGAGAAGTATTTTGGCAAAAAAATATTTTAAATTGTGCATTTCACAGATTCATGTTTGTTTTATGTGAATCGAGAAAGACGAAGGCTGGTTTCTTTTTCCAACTTGGAAATGGTGGGCGAACTGTCAATTATATATATAGAGAGAGGTTATATTGTGTAAACAGAAATTGAGGACGCACACAGTGAAACTTGAAACAATATACCCTACGTTTAACAAGCATTACAATCTTCCCACTTCCTATTTCTCGCCACCGCAACAAACTTCGCCTTACCTTGTATTGGTTATTGTGAACTTCGTTCAGCTTAAGCCCGAACTATGGTTCGACGCTGTTCTTCCTTTGAAATTTATCCACTAATTTTGGATAATGTGAACATTATTCCGCTAATTCGGGAGTTATTCAAATTCGGACTTCAGAAAAGGTTACTACCAAAAACTGAACAGATGCTGGCAAAGTGATAAGAGAAAAACATTGTCAAGATTGATAAGCTGAATTTAAAAAAGTATTATTAGGGAAGAAAATTCTAATTATTCATATTTTAACTTTTTAATTTTGAGTCAACTAAACGTCAAATTTTGCTTTACTTGAGAATTCAAGGCGGCTATGATTTTCATAAAAAAAATTTAAGAAAATGATACTATAGAGTGCTAAACAAAATTTTAATAATAAGAAGGGATAATGTTGAAAAAAGAGATTTGTGTGATATTAACTAATGAATTGGTGCATTAAGTAATTAAATTAATTAAAATTAAAATGTAGCAGAATACCAAATTTGTACGATTACATATTTTACATCATATTCCCTTTATTTCAGTGAATTTCATTTAGGTGTCACAATTAATTTATTAGGATATTGTTTTGGAAGATCACAGAGCAATTGCTCCAAACTCTTGCACTCGTACATGGGTGGAACACAGACAAGAAAGCTAGAAGATACGCTGTTCCAAAATGTTACCACAATTTTGGATACACTCCAAACTTTTTGTTACTAAAAATTATGAAACCAAAGCTTCCCAACGGCGTCATTGATTTTAACCACTGCGAAGTTTGGAAACAGAGAAGTTGATATAAGGATTAGGCTGCTGCAAAAGAAATCATTTTCTGAAATTTTTAACGGTTTTGAAACAATTTTCAAGTCTAATTAACGTTTAGTAATGGAAAATTCTGTAGAGAACTAGCAAGCTGAACGCGCTAGATGAACATTCACCGGGTGAGATAGCATCACTAAGTCAGCATTGCAGCTGTGTCTGCTACGAATCTGGTGAGTTCGAGTCCCGAAGGAGGAGAATTTTCGACACAAGCAGCATAGCTAGGTTGAATATAGCAGCTATCTGAAGAAGAATTCTTGCAGCCGGCTGCTCTGATCGGTAGTTTCCCGTGGTTTCTCCAATCAACACCAAATGATTGCTGGAGCCTAACAAACGGCCATGGAATGTGCGCGATCTTTCCTTCCTCTTCCTTGTCCTACCTATCTTCCTACTCACACACTTACACGCACCTCACTACCACATATCGGGAGATCAGTCGCGAGCTTAGAGCTTGTTCCCAGCGAGGAATCCCCCCTAAAGACGACGTGTAGGTACCGATAAAATTGGCTCAGGGCATCAACTGATGTCACTGCAACTCCTTTGACCTAGGTTCGAGTCCCGATGGTGGCAGGATTTTCGACACTAGCTTGTCAGATTGGTCGAATTCAGTCGCAGTCTGGAAGAGAATTCTAGTGGCCGGAGCTCTGGTCGGTAATTTTTCGTGCTTCCTCCGATCAACATCAGGCGACAGCCGGAGTAGTACCCTAACGAAAGGGCCACAGAACGCGCGCGATCTTTCCTTCCTCTTCCTTATCCTATCCTCACCCATTACATACACACTAACGTGCACTATACTACCACAAATGCCGAGAGACCGGTCGGGAGCTTACAGCTTGTCCCGGATGGGGCGATGCCCCGCTGGCAGGAGATACCCTGGTTGGGGGACACCCCGCTAGCCGACGGTAGGTCGGCGCCGGATCTCCCTATCCAGCGGGGGAAGACCACCGCCACCTGCTGAGTAATATGCATTACACATACCGGACTAATGTCCTTAGTAATTGACGCGCCCGGAATCACTATCAATCAACCGACGTGTAGGTCTGCGCCGGTTCTCACCAGGGAGTAGAGAGGATCAACTACACCTCCCGCGATAAAATATTCGCTATACAACGGGACTAAGTTGACGTGCCCGGAATCATCAATCAAATCAAAGTAAATCGATGAACATTTAATTCCTTGTACGAACATAGCAAATATTGTAGCAAAGTTAAATTCCGTGCCAGAGGGTGAAAATTAAAAGTACTGCGTGAATATGAGAAAGACAAAATAAATGAACTTTCTAAACATTTAATGTGGAAAAACTAATTATTTTGTGCCTGGAGGAGAATTCTAGCGGCCGGATGCTCTGATCGGTAGTTTTCCGTGGTTTCTCCGATCAACACCAGGCGAATGCCGGAGCAGTACCCTAACAAACGGGCCACGGACCGCGCGCGATCTGTCCTTCCTCTTCCTTGTCCTATCCTCTCCCCCTTACACACACACACACTAACATGCACTACACTACCACATACTCCGGGAGACCGGTCGGGAGCTTAGAGCTTGTCCCGGCTGGGGCGGTGCCCCGCTGGTGGGGAAACCCCACTAGCCGACGGTGGGTCGGCGCCGGTTCTCGCCATCCAGGGGGGGGGGGGGAAGACCACCGCCATCTCCCGAGAAAAAACATGCACTACACTAACGGGACTAATGACCAAAGATGTTGACGCGCCCGGAATCACGAAGAAACTAAATCAAACCAAACCTGATTCTTTTGTATATTATTTTTATTTGCAGCGTTGTTAGATTAAAAAGTTGAGTAATAAAAACGCTAATAACAATTCTTTATAAATACAATACATTGTCTTATAAAAGTGTTGGATTTTGGTGTAAGGTTCACTTTTGTAATCTTCATAATGAAATCCTCTAAAATGGGGAGACAAACACCTTTTGAACTTGAATGAGTGAAAACAGTTTACGGAGTTACACGTCTTTAAATGAGAATAAATTGTTTCCCTCTTGAAATGACACTTAACCGCGCCCGATTGTTTTAAGATTTTTAAATCATACAGGGCGATCTTGTCGTTATACGTCAAACGTTCTTTGACGCTTGCTGCAAAATGATGGTTGGACGTTGGCAGGCAGACTGTTTGCATTGCAGGGCACCGTCTTGTGAGACGGTGGTGGAGATTTACGATGGACTCGCCGTGAAGGGAAAGCCTCGCCACAAACTGTGCAGCCCTCTGGCGAGATTTGCGCGCGACCCTGGTGGCAGGTGAGGTAAACTTGCACCCTGCACAACTCTGTTATTATTTCGTTTGCATTCTTTTTCATTTATTTCGTTTGTATTATGCACACTGTTCCAAAAAGGGCTCCCTTGGAACGCATTTAAACGTAACAAATAAAATAAATAGGAGTATGTGTCGGCTGATAAAGGTCGATGACAATATCGTCGTAACAACATCGTTGATCAGGAGGTCATACACTTTAGAGTCTCCACGGTGGTGGATTTTCAAAATTAGCTAGATAGTTGAGTCAAATTCAACCACTCACTGACGGACTATTCTCAAGGCAGGCTGCTCTGATCAGTAGTTTTCCTCAGTTTCTCCGGTCAATACCAGGCTAAGCCCGAAGCAGGATTAACAAAAGTGCCACGGACCACGCGCAATCTTACCTTCCTCTTCCTTTCTATTCCGCTCCCCGCTTTTACGTTCACGTGAACTTTCACACATATCGAGAGCTTATAACTTGTACCTGCTGGGGTGGTATCCACTGTTGGGATGTACCTGGAATGAGAAATCTCCCACTAGCCGAGGTGTAGGTTGGCGCCAGATCGCACTATTCAGCAGGAGAGGTACTCTGCATCCCCCCACAGTAATATTTACACTATAGTAAACGTGGCGACCAGATAAGTTTACGCCCCCGAAACAAATACTCAAAATTGTAATATAACGGAATGAAAAGAAATAAACTTCCATAATCAAATTTATTAACAAACCTTCGTCAGTTACAGCAACAGAGATGTTTCAAGGAATATTTCACCGCACTTTCAGTGCATCCAAATAACATGGTCAACATGCTTTTGATTACCCGGTGCACAAAATGGCACCGTGTAAGGTGCACACCACGATTCATGATGACCGTGTTACTTGGATGAACTGAAGATGAGGTTTTTTAATAAATAGTACATTATAAAACGATGATGTAATGATGGATATTAATACAGGAGTGTGATTTTACGATTGAAGAACGAACGAGTAACGTAAACTTCACACGAGTGTATTAATACCCATTACATCCAGTTTCATACGGTACTTTTTCTACGACTTTTATAAGTTAAACTTTTACATTGAATTGTTTTGTGGCAGTTGACATGCAGAATTCACCCAAGGCGGACAGGTCCCTAATACTACCGTCGCATGCTGATGCTGCAGGTGGCTGTGGTTACCAGTCCGCCTACGCGGGAGTACTGCACTAGTCAAATAGGATCAAAGTGAAACTACGATCCAAATTATTTTAAATAATATTCCACGAAAAATACTAAAAATAAAAGAAATTAAAACTGACAACTATAATATAATTCAAATTCAATTTTAATGTACACAATCGAACGAAACATTTACTAGAACTATTCTCAATGATTAATTGTCAATACTTGGTTTGTAAATCTCTCTGTGATTGGTCAAGAACCTGTATCATAATGAAATCTGTATCGTAATGAGTGTCATTACGCAACTGGTTGCAGCCATCAAATCACAGCATTATAGAATTGGAGTGGAAAAAATGCCTTAAAACATGTGTGCAGCTGTAACTGACGAATAGTTCATAAATTTGTTGAAGATTTTTTTTGCTACCAATATATTACAATAATGGAGTTCCACAATATTTCTGCGGAAACCACCTAGATTATTTAAATACTAACACTAAAATACTACGGTTTAATACGTATTAATGACTGTGGAATTGGGAATATTTGTTACAAAGGCACCGCAGGAAAACTGTGGAGACTACATAAATGAACGATTGATGACGATGGAGCAAACTGGCTTGATTATGATAGCATAAAGCTCCGTCAACTTCATTAAGCTACTGATCGCCGCTTACGCCTTTCTGCATGTGCACAAGCGATGACTGCTTACATGTACCGCTTCTTTGTTTATGTCACATGACAAAGTCGCCTGACACGTGACACTGACGTGAATCATAATACATAATCTGTAATTCGCTCAAATACAATGTGCAAATTGTAACAATCCAGGATCCCCAGGAATGAAGACAGGGCAAAGAATAAAGATAAACATGTAATAAGTGGTATTAACATCAAAGGCGGGGACAAATGAAAGCGGTGTCGCGTAGCGATAATTTTTTTTGGAAGTCTAAGAAGACGCGACAAAATCATAATGGGGACAATATAGTTCAGTAGCGTTTGTCGAGTGAAACATTTTGGAAGTTATTTGAAAGAAATCGGTTCACGCGTTCCAAAGATATAAACAATTTAGTGAAGTACATTTTAAGCACACAACTAGACACGATAGCCATTGTTATAGCATAAGATCTAATGTAAAAAGTTGTTTTTTTCAAAAAATTAAGTAAACGCGTGAAGCGATTCAAACGAAACTTTTGGCATTAATAGAAGAAATTATGGGGAAAATTATGGCAATACTCACAACGCGGAGAAATTTCGGGGGGCTACGGTATAAAAGAAAATGTAAATTGTATAAGTGGGAAATTCCAAACCAGTCGTATGACGTCAGAGCGGTGGAAGGGGATCGACCGTCTTCAGATTAAAAGAACTTTGGAAATTTTAGATGGTAGAAAACGAAATAGAAAACGGTAATAGCATTCAATTTGAAAATGCCTGAGAATAATAAAGAGAGACGACCCAGAAGAAGAAGATTAACTTAAAAATATATAATATTATATAGAAGACCCGGAAGTGATCGTGAAATGTTCGAGAAAAAAAAAAGAGGAAGTCTCGTGACAACAATGAAAGAATAACGCGGGGAGGATAGCTTGAGAGGGACGTATGTTGAAACGCTCCGCGGAAATTAAAAATTTTGTTAGAAAGTTGTGCTAATCACGCGAGCAAAGTTAATTTTATAACGTTTAGTTGTAGTGGAGAAAGTTTAGAAGGTGAAACGCGGAAAATTATTGAAAAATTTTCAAAGAGAACGTTGTTCGCGAATATAAGCAGTCGCATCATCAGCCGTGTGATTAAACTCGTTTCGTAAGTAATAAACAGTTATAACGAAGAGACATTGATTATTTAAAATGAAATTTTCCGAATTACGTGTGTGAAAAATGGAAGGATGCTGTGAATGGACAAACAAAAGGACGCTGCGTATATTTGGCGAGGGTGATGCATGAGAACGGCGCGGTGCAGGTCGCTGAACTCAACGAAAGGAAAGTGCACTAACTTTATTTAAATTGGTAATGCGCATTGATAAGAAGAAAGAATAGACTCATAGCTTCTAATGTACAGGGCCAAGTTTTGTCAAATAGAAATAGATTTTAGTGAAAACAAAAAATAGAATGCGCATTCAAGTATGAATGATTTGGTTTTAATCTTATAGTGTAAATCTTCAGTGTGAATGAGAATTTCATGTTTCTAGGGTATTGTTTATTGTGTATTTAGTGTATTGTGTATTGTTTTTCGATTTTGTGTTGTTTGTTATTTGTTATGCCTCTAGCAGAGGAAGGAGAAAAAAAAAACAGATAAAATAAACGATGTCGAACGTTGTTGGTTCGACATTAAACCAATACAATTGGTCTTATAAGTATGTGTAGTTAGATGAGGACCTACGCCCACGTGCCCGAATACTACGTCAGGATCCTGTATAGGTCCGCCACAGCCTCACGCCCAGTATTTATATCTGTATGAATAAATATCAGAAAAGCAGCTAGGCAACGGGCAAATTTCAGATGTATGTATTTTTGGCAACCCAACGTCAGGCATAATAGTGGACATTTTGGTAAGAACTATAGATGAAAGGAGCACAGGTAAAGATCGTTACATATTTTTTGTAAATTAGTTTTGAGGAAGAAAAGCAGAACGGATAGGTGACGTGTACCATTACATATTTGGCAGCCCAGCGTGGGGGCCATTGTAGAAGGTTTTCGGAGGGAGACAAGAGGTACCGTTACAATATTTCATTGCCTTTCCCTCCAAAGAGGGAATGCACGCTATTCAGCAGATATCATGCGGGATTTTGAAAGTATACAATATAACGCTTCGTTGATCCGCGTCTTTTAGCGGAATGGAACTGCTCCACGGCTATTCAACGCAGCTTGGTCCCTTCGAGGCCCAGCGGAAATCCCTCTGCCCTTTGCTGGCGCCAACGGTCGCTACAGGGCTGACACTGACAAATGGAGGGTCCGTCAACGTTGCCAGATGCAGCGACTTCTACTTCCCCAAGCGTCGTGTAGAAAATCCCAATACACGAAGCGTCCCATCATTTCTTCCGACCATGCAGTATTGTAAACAGTTTTCTGTACCAGCGACAAACATTTTGGCGGCGCAAGGTCATTTTCGATCTACTTGCTACTCGGATTTGCGTTGTTCGTTCCCTCCTCTTTTCTGTATTCCAATAACGATTGTCTCTTTTTCACGTAGCTCTGTCCACTGACGGAGGAGGTTCGCGGATTCTGGACTGCAGGAAAGGAAAGCGGAGAAAATAAATGTTATGCTCTATAATAACAAACATTAAACCAGCACCATTTATTTAAATATTCGAACTAATTTAACCGGATTTTTCGAAAAGATCGTTTGTATTGACACCAACATCTGCGCTTTCTTCGCGCGTTTATGTGAAAAAAACATGAAATATGATCACATTTAAAATTTTTATTAAAAATATGTTATTTTCAAAATCGAACTGAAGTGCCCCACGTTGCTTCTGTATTCATTTTAAATTTAATTTACCACAGTTTGACTATGCGGTACTCCAAAACAATTGTGTAATTTTTTGTAAAATACATTTTGGGGCAACATTTTAACAGCAACTGCGCTCTATTTGATTATGAATTGTTCAAAGAATTCTTGCCAAATTTGGGAGTGTTACTCCATTGATATTATTTTTTTTACACATGCGGTTGTAAACAACTTCCCTTTTCGGTAACAGAATCAATTAACTCTATAAAATGTTTTTGTGAGAAAGCAACACAGAATTTATGAGGGGAGAGCAAAAAATGGTACGCAAATGGCAAGTCTGTTCCGAAGTATTTATATTAGATTGGTCGATCGTTAAAGAATACTGTTTGAATTCGACTTTTATCTCTTTATTTGTAAAACAGAAATTTTACAAATTGTCCTTTCTATTGAATTCTCACTAAATCGAAATAATTTTTAAGCTGCTAAAATTCCATAAAATATTATCTACTCCGCTCCGAAAATATTTTCCTACTTTTGAATTGTTTGCCATTTTTCTCCGCGACACTAATTTTCCTCTATTTTGAGAAAAATAAACAATCTGGGGTTTCAATTCCCTCGGACGTTGAAGGGATTGTCATAGGGCTCTGGACTTCACCCTCAAGTTACTAAACAAGTGAAAGAAGAATGAATGTCGCGTCAGTACCTTTGGCGATTGCCAACAGGGTTTGCGACAAAATGAAAGAAAAGTAGGTTCCGGGCTCCTCCTAAGCTTTCCTTAAGTAAATTCTTCAAATACTCCTTCGAATTAGGAATTCCTTAAAATCTTCTTCAATAGGCTTAGATACTAATATAGACAAAAGTGTATTATGAGACGGTAACAAGCTATAAAGTGTTTCTCCTTAAATTATCAATAAGGCATTAGCATTATGTTCTTGACTAACGCTGTAGAGTACTTAATTACGAGTCCATGACTAAAGTTTGCTAATCCAGAAAGTTCTGGCTACAGTCCCTCCGGTGAGAGGATTTTCGACACTTTACAAATAACTTCATCGAAGTGCCCATTTGTGTGGGGCAGGAACGGAGGCCAACTACTCGCATCATTCACTTTTGTGGTTTACTCCGATCACTTTTTGGTGAATGCTGGAACAGAACAATACGTAATGGGCCACGAAGAATCCTTTCTTTAGAATTTAGTTCTCATTCCCATACTTAATGACTGAGCGCTGGTCTCCATCCTATCATATAGCCCGTATCCCTCTGATGCAAAAAAATCTCCAGTGTTCACGGGAGAATAATTAAATTTCAAAGGTGTTAATAATGAGCATTCAAAGGTGTAGGGTTAACACATCCAAAGCCGCGACGTTTCGATATTCATACCTTCTTCAAGAGTAGACAATTTAAACGTTCAATTCCTACAGAAAATGAAAAAATGTCAGCTACAAAGAGAGTTGAGTAAACGAGAAAAATATTAAAAGTTATACAATAATCCTAAAGAAAATAACTTACGACACCGTTTAAATTAAATATTTATGAAAGTATATTGGACTATTTCCATTTCTTGTCACGTCAATTTTATTAACGCTTAGTGTAATGAAAATGTACTGTTTGATGAGATGTGTTATTAGTGAACCATTCGGGAAAGCATGAGGTCCTGCCAAGATCAGGATGACAAATGAAAAGAATTAAGCAATAAGTGCTTTGAGAAATGAATCTTCTTGGAAGCCAAAAACAACTAGTTGCATGTTTGATTTATTCAGTTCATACCTAACTGAAGGGAGCAATTGTTTTTGAAAAGTAAAAAATCAAGTTTCTTCCTTTTATGGGTAATTTAGTTTCTGCTGGTTCGGTTTATACGTTAGAAATATAGTTGATAGCTTCGAAAATGTTTTTTATCAATTTAATAACTTGTTTCCTTAGAGTGACTATTTCAGTATTGTACTTTCATTACGACGAACAAATTTTCTTGCCTTGTGTGTCATATCTGGCTGCACACGGCCGCAATACGTAGTAGATGCATTTCACCGTCAATGCAACACGCGTTCTTAGTAATTACAAATGAAAATGAGTACGTTAAAATGACACGAGAGACATAATTACACTGCGAATTCGAGACCGCAAAGTTTGACGAGAGACATATCCCAAGACATGCATGGGTTGCCAATCAAGATGTCCTCCTAAACCACGTCTACTATCTCATTCAACATATCTCATCCAAAAATTCCATCACCAAATTTTCGAGTGTTCCTGAAAGGTATGTACGGGTGATTACCACTAGCATCACCACCACTATCACCACCATTACCATCACACAATCACCAGCACCAGCACCACCATCACCAACGACACCGCATGCAGCGCGCCCTCCACCGTTACCCGCGCGCTCCTGTGGAGGGCCAGTGCTTTGGGGGCGTGGCCACTCAGATGTAGTACTCATCGCGGAGTCGCCGCATGAACACGGGCTGAACATCCTGCGCAAGTAAACCTTCAGTCACACTCTGGAGACGAACGGGGGAGAAAGGAGAAACGAGAGAAAGGAAGAGCGAGTTGGAAATGATTTCGTGGAATGATTGATGACACGACTCATTGTGAGAGGAAGGTAGAGTCAGAAAAAAATAACAATATATAGACAAGAGATACGGTAAAGAAGGTAGGAAGGGACAATTAGTGATCCCTGCAGGAGGCAGTGGTCGTTGAGGAAAGAGAATGAAGAGATAAAATGTTGGAACGGAAAATGGAAAACAAGGAGTAAGGAAATCAAAGATGTAAGATCGTAAAGTAATTGTACACATATTTGAAGAAAGTGCAATAATCATGAACAATATACGCATTCAAAGAGATGTAAAAAGTAATTAATAAGAGAGAGATCTAATAGAGAGTGAGTTTATGTACATGAACTCTTACCATTTTTTGTAATTAATTCATTCCAAACATCACATAAAAATATATTATAAAACAGACAAGTCAATGAAATTAATTAGTTTTTAATATTTGATATTTGATTTGGAAGGAGAAGTAAATAAAAAGAAAAATATGAAAATGGATTTAATGAATCATTTGTGATTCTGACCTAAATGAAGTAATTAAAAATGTCGCCAGAGGCGGCGAGGGACGTACCTGAAAGAAAGCGGGCGTGTCGAGTTCGGTCGCCCGAGCGATGCCTCCGTCCTTGCAGGTGAGCCAGTAGGTGTCCATGAGCCCCTTGCCCTGCAACGGCAGATACATTAGTGGCAGATCCTGCTGGAGAGGGTCCTGACCTGCGCAAACCTTGATGAAAAAATTATTTTGCAAGAAAAACAGTTGTATTCATGTAAATGAGATTTAGGTGATTGAACCAAGAGAAATACGTAAAGAACGCAACACTTGTAATCGCATTAACCCTCTAGCAAAATAATTTAATGCGCATAATTATAGTCTGTCCGTACTGAGCCGAGTCAGAGATTCGCATTAAAATTTGCATTTATGTTGGTAGCAACCAGATCACTGGGCAACAAGTGAAGGGGACAACAATTCCAGCATCTGTTATAATTGTGGCGAGGACGCAATTTACATTTCACAAGCTGCTCTCAACACAATTTCTGTTGCTAGCACTGTCACCAGCAAGGTGCCACTGCGGAGAGATTTTCCTGGCGCGCTGCTGCTAACTTTACAAAAATCACATAAGAGATATAACAAGTTTTCATATCTTGGATTCGAATATAATTTACAAATAATTACAGTAACTGTAACACAAGTAGTTACAGTAACTGTAACTAAAAACACAAGTAGTTTTAAATAAACTGTGCATTGTAGTACATTATTGGTGAGTTTACCTTCATAAATGGGAAATTATTTAATATTGTTACATTGAAAGATAAGATCGTGAGCCCCAAAAACCAAATGTTGAAATGCATCCTTGATACAAATCACCGAAGCAAAATTTTAGTAAGCGTTAATTTACTGTATTCATTGAGGGCAAAGCAAAGAGGGAGAAAAAATTATTTTTGACTTCTTATTTATGTTTCATATACATGAGTGCAAGTTCCCAATAAACCATTTTTCGAGCGGGGGGGGGTGCTAGTGAACGAGAGATAAATACGTTACACACGGTAATTTCACGTTATATTAGAATTAATGAACAGTAAAATTTGTATCGTACTATAAAATCTTACGACAAACCTTTGCTTTTCTGGTACACACTTCTTAACTAAACGACCGTTTTGTAACATCACTAAAGCATTGTTTTTTTTACATTGTGACCGTATAAGTAATTTACAACAATCTTCTGCTTGATATAAACTTTACACGTACTAAATAAAATGTATTTTCAACGTGAGTTAGCCTGTATGCATATTACCTGCATTATTTGTTTTTTGTTGTGAGCAGTATTCGAGTAAATTTATTTTTTATCTAAAAGTTTTAAAAAATGATCGTGTTACAAATATTGTGTAATAGCTGAAGAATACCTTGACGTCGACGAGTCCTCTATGCTCAGTTCGAAACCCTCCCGCTGCATCCAATGCCTTCTTCACCTCCAAGCTAATGTGTACACGCATCGCTGCAAAACACAAACAAGGATGAGAATTGTACTACGTATTATGAGCAGCTAACAAAATGTTAAACTAATTTATTAAAATAGAACTAGTGCGTCTGCCAGACGATTTTCACCTCCAATGTTTTCGTGATTTTTATATAAAAGTATGCCACTTAAGTGTACAAATCTTTTTTCAGTATCATTAGCTTGATACGATTATTATTTATGAAATGATTTAATTCTTGATATTCATTTGAGGGATGATAACGTCGAGTGATCAGTGATGATGTCTAAAATCTCAATTAAATTAATTTAATGACCGAATTATACTGCAATATTGTTCAACGTTGTATACTAAATTAACTAATTATATTGGGTGACATTCTGTTATAATGCAATATTCTTTGGTCACAATTTAATTAATGTTGGTGATGCGGATAATAAATGCGTGGTCGTTAATTACCATGCACATAGAATCATATAGGGTAATTACCAGGTCGCATAATTTAATGTAACATTATGTAGATAATAATATTAAATGTCATCTGATATTTCAATTTTAATGTTTAAATTGTGAAATGTTTTGTGACTTCAATTAATGAAACTTTAAAAATGAAGAAAACAGGGGTTGCTCGAAATTATTTTAAATTCCGATATCATAAGTTGACAACATCGGAGTAGGAAAAGTAAGAGAAATTGAATAAAAAAATAAAATACTTTTCGTGGACGTAAAATACTTTATTGGACGTCGAAATCTTTTATCTATGCCTAGAAGTCTGCCACTTTTGTTGCATGAAAATAACCCTGTCCGGTGTACGGCAAAAGTTCCAAATTTTTCCACCCTGATCTGCTCATTCACATAACGGAACAAATAATGGATAAATAGACAATTATTTTGTTGTGGCAGTCTCTAGCGGCAATTATAAGTGACAACATTGTTTCTATTTACATTTATCACCATTAGTTCTTTATGACATTGGTTAGGTGACATTATGAACAAATGTGGTGGCGTTTAAAAAGTTTTTAGAAATGGAATATACAATACGAATGGGTAACCACATTTAAATTGTCGAATGCCATCATTTATAACACTTACTGCTTTCATTCTCAACCTCGTGTAATCGCAATCTCTGTCGAGACCACGATGTAAGAGATGAGTGTTATCTTTTTGTTTTATTCTCGAATTTTGTGATACCAAACTGAAAAAAATGTATACTTTGTTGTTTACTTTCCTCTTTTGCCGTGCCACAACTTCAACTCTATTCTTCTGACTATCTTCACGCTTCGGAACGAAAAATTAAGTTATTTGATAAGTCATACACAAATTACTACAACTCTTGGAAATTCATTCATTCATAACACACTATAAGAAAACAATTTTGACCAATTTTTCCAAACTTCTATACATTTTGTTACTCCGATTATGTCATCCAAGTCCACGTATACACTGTGATTAGAAAGAACCGACATCTCAGCTGCTCATTTTCCCCATCCAGGTATCTCCCACCAGCGGGGCACCGCCCCAGTCAGGACAAGCTCTAAGCTTCCGATCTGTCTCCCAGCATGTTTGCTAGTGTAGTGCATGTTAGTGTAAGTGTATGCAAGTAAGGGGCGAGCAGAGGACAAGAAAGATGAAGGAAAGATCGCGGGCAGTCCATAGCCGTTTGTTAGGATATTGCTTCGTCATTCAGTAGGTGTTGATCGAAGAAACCACGGAAACATATCGATAGAATTATCCTCCAGACAGGGAGTGAATTCGACCTAGCTAACACACTAGTGCCGAAAATCCTGCCACCGTCGGGGCTTGAACCTAGCCCCTCCCGGTCAGTGCAACTGCAGTGACATCAGTTGATGACCTGAGCCACCTCTCCTGGTTTGTACCAAAAAAGTTGTATAAGAGATTTGTGGGAACTAGCCCCAAAAATTTCAGTTTTATACTCTGAGTTGAAACATCTATTCTCTCACACCGTAGACGAGACTTATCGTACCACGTATAAAGAGGTCTGTGGTCCATTGGGCACGGATACCACATTCCAGCTGAAATGGGGCTCTTTCTGGTCGACGAAAACACTGAATGCATCAATGAAAGAAATCCAGAATTTTTAACTGGTATTGTTTCACTTTGACCGAGCAGTATATAATACTTCCTAATTCTGGAGCCCGAGTTGGACAATTCTGCATTTTGTATCTCGCAAGTTTTACATTATCGCAGAGAAATGCAGAGGTTGCAGAGAAAATTAAAACGCTGCAGCGTCCACTTGCAGAGAATTTTCCGAATTAATAGAGTTCGTTACCAAAAGAAAGAGGAAAATAATAACGAAAAAGACTAGTAAAATGTCAAAATAAGACAAAATACTTAAAAGTTATCGGAAATTAAATTTGAAAAAAATGAAAATCGTCTAAAGACTAATAGAATATTGGTTAAGAGATTCCTGTTGTTAAAAACATTAAAATCACAATAATAACAAAAGTGGTTAATAACAAATTGCTGGGTTCTAGGAATATCAGTTGCTTTATAACTGCTTTTACTAATGCTAATCTGCTATCAGTTGATGCCAGTACGCAGGATTTTCAACACTATCTGGATATTTAGTTGGAATTCAGCCGCTATTTGGAAAAGAATGCTAGGGGCCGGCTGCTCTAATCGGTATTTTTTCATGGTTTCTCCGATCAACACCAGGCGAATGCCGAAGCAGTGCTCTAACATAAGGGCCACGAATCGCGACAACAAGGGAATTCCTTTCTCTTTGTTGTCCTAACCTCTTCCCTCACTTACATACACTACATTACCGTACATGTAGTGAGTTTACAGCTTGTCCCGGCTGGGCTGTTGCCCCGCTGATGGGAGATATCTAGTTGATGAAAACCTAGCAAACAAACGTTTAAGTCGGCGCCAGATCTCACCATTCAGATGACGGGAAGCCACCACTACCCTCCCGTGGGAAAACACATGCACTATACTTACGGATTAGTGACCATGGCAGTTGACGCCCTGGGAAACCGGCAATAACGAATGAATTTGGTGAAGTGGCCTCACCCTCTCCCGTGGACTCCATGCGCGAGGCTGTGTTGACGGTGTCCCCGAAGAGGCAGTAGCGGGGCATCTTGGAGCCGACGATGCCCGCGACGACGGGGCCCGTGTGCACGCCCGAGCGGATCTCGAGCTGGCGCTGCGGCCGGTGCACGGGCCGGAAGGCCGAGCACGCCGCCACCAGGTCCAGCGCCATGGTGGCGATCTCGGTGACGTGGCGCTCGCCTGCGGCAGCAGCGGCAGCGGCGTCCGCGAGCTCCGTCCCCGGCCGCCACAGCTCTGGCGCCGACGACGCACAGTGTCACCAACGACGCGAACGCGCGGCCAAAACCCCCAACCATCATTTATGAACCACGAAACTAGTTTTAAAACTACCAATATGTTATTAACATATCAATGACGTTGATAAATATGTCGTAAAAGATTGAAAAGTTTGGTCGTGATGCATTCAACAATTTTTTGAATTTTTATCCTCTTTTAGAGGCATTCTATACAGTAATAAATCGAGTAAAAACACAACATTTTTGCCGATGTATACCGTTCATTTTGTATATGTGATGTAAACGTAGTTTCATAACCTTTGTCATGTTCATTGCTCACCAGAGATCGTTAGTTGTCTGAAATAACAAACCGTGTTGTGAGCATTGCTGTACATCGTATTACAGGTGCTTACAGAACTGGTTATGTAAAACATTTTTTTATCATAAAGCAAGAAACAGTACGTTAATGAACGATTATCAGCACACGATTAGAAAATAAGCATAAATGGCTTGATGTAAATCCTTCATCACAGTTTGGTTTATTGAATTTCTACTTTCAAAATTGCTTAATCAACATTATAATCATGCAAAGTTTATATTATTTTCTTCAAGAGAGATATTCATTACTGTACACAATCCTAGGAGTAATAATTTACAAATATGCGATTCCACTCATTTTCTCATGAGTCTACAAATGCACCAACCGCGTTCTGATTGCATCAATTCAGGCTGTGTTAGAGATTTTCTGATACGTGAATTAGTCGTACTTTTACAAGAAATGTATCAAACATTTCTCTACCTATGCACGCTTCAAAACAAATTTCTATTTGTTTGTGGTTTTGGCCACGTTTTTGTCATTTGGTCACACTGTGCGACGCCGCGGGTGGCGACCGGCACCGAACCGTCATCAACGCGCGCACGCACCGGCGCGCACACACTCACACGCACACACTCACGCGCACACACTCACACGCACACAGGCGTCATGGGAGCAAGAATTGAGGACGGAAGGGACAGGAAGCCAGTTCGCGTTTGGGCTGGAGCTCCATGCTCAGGAAATATGGCTCAATACTTCAGAGTAGATCCGTATTTGACTGACTGCGCGATTGGGCCAACATGGCCCTATGACGAATATTTCAAGCAATCGCTGCATCCAACGTGTTCTAGCGAACATGACATGTCTTAAAGATCGCCAGAACGATATCGAAATATCTTGAATTATTCAGATGAATTTTGCCATTTATCATAGGCATATATAAACTTATTTCATTAGTTTGTTAACAAAAAGCCCAATGAAAGACTTCGGATTCAGTTCTACAAAACTATGTCATAATATTGCAAAAAAAAATTAGATGAAATAGATTGCGGATCATTTCTACCAAAAAACTTAACCTCTCTGTAACAAATCTCTCTAACCTAACCTCTCTAACAAATATATCATGTCGTATCAAACATATATTAAAAAGAGCTCCCAGCGAAAGTTTTAATCTTGTCAATTCCATTACACTTCGTCTACACACACTACCTTCCAGTAAAATCAGTTGTCCGTTCGCGCTCAAACTCTTCTGCTGCCGGAAACGGATGAACGTCACCTAAATGTTCAATTACCAAAAGTAGGATGAACATTCGACCGGTCGCCAGCCGCTGCAGAATTGAGAAGTTTATTTTCAAAGTGACGTATCTTCTACAATATTTTAGAAAGGAATATTGAAAATTTTCTTTGCACTTAAAGATAGGGTTCAACGGTTTTTGAATGTCATTTAACCTAGGACAAGGCTGTGTAGAATATGTACACAGTATGTATGTAAATCATTTACAAACTGTCACTTCAGACAGATATTGCACAAAACTGATTCTAAAGAAATGTAATCAGCATTTTCATAGATGTGAATCTAAAACTACATTATCAAGGGGATAGACACAATGAATTGATTGAAGATATTAAAGTTGCTACCTAGAGCAGGTAATTACGGTTCCATCACCTTTCTCCAAAAATGATGATGTGATGGCACTTATCTAGTAATACATTCATCAGCCATGAGTGGTTTTTAACAAAATAATTTTAAAATTACTTTCAAAAATGAGCCGAAAACGGAAATATGTATATAAAAATACCCAGTGCTATTCGAACTAAATATCATAATAAAACACTTTTTTCTACGGTTGCAAAACGTGTTTAGATTAATATGAATTTAGAAATCGCTTCGGTTCTAACAGTGAAAGGAAATGTGAACTTGTTCTATCACTTTGGGGGGTTTTATCGCGATTCGGACCCAAACGATGAGGTCAGGATTTGAAGTCCAATGCCTCCATCTCTGGACTGCCTTTATACGAAAAATACAATTTGGAACACAGTATTTGTTAGGAAGACGGAGAAGCGTCTTAAGAATATATTGATAAGTGAAACAACAAGCAAACGTGAACGGAGGTACGTCACTCAGAAAATCAGCTCTTCAGTTGTTTCTCGGTCTGTCTTTCCTTCCCGTTTTCGCGGTCCCGGCACAAATTCGCAAATACTTTGCAGATGTCTTCTTCATTCTCTACACAAATTTTGAAGCACTTTGCGACTGATGATTCTTTCAATATGAACCATGCGGCACGTGTCTTTCGGAATTCATGATCCATACCTCTGAATATTTTTGGGGAGTTATTTGAAAGGTCAAGCGGTTGCAAGAAGCCCACATACAGATTAGGAAATCTGTGAAAACATTTAATTTCATATTACCTTCCACGTAACGTGTAATCCCTTTTGTAGGGTACGAAAAAAACGAAACAACTTCATTAAATCTGTGGGCCGCGGGAAAACTGCTAGCAGGAACCAAAGAGACGACGGCCGACAGAGGTTCCTTTGACGGTGCAGACCGATGAATAACCGCAGTGTAACGCAAGTGTATTGTAAGAAAAGTCCATTTTCTTTTCAGAAGATTATCCTTTGTACCGAGTTGTCACCACTCTGTCACTTTGTGAGACGCGTAATTAGTCGTCTCGGTGGATAGAGCAACTGAGCGTAATCCAAGAGATCGGGGTCGAAACACGGTCGGGGTGACTAAAGCATTGAACAATTTGAATAACTACCGTTTGTGATCTATTTATTCTGAATCAATTATCTACTTCGGTGCTATCCTTTTATTTTCCAGGCAATGGTGTCGTGTAATTGCATAATTGAATTCGTTCTCTGGAATCGCGGAGGGGGGAGGAGAGTAGTGGCGAGGCGCGAGCGGCGGGGCGTGGCGGGGCGGTGTGGGAGAGATATAACGGAGTGGAGTGAGTTAGGGTGGGATGAGGTTAGTTAGAATTGGGTAAGATGAAGCGTGTTGGAACGAAGTACGATGAAGTTGAGTAAAGGAGAACGGGATTGAGGTAGGGTGCAACGGGACGAAGTGACCAACGACGTATAGAGATGGGGTGGTGTAGGCTATGATGGGATGAGGTGAGGTGGGAAGGTGGAATGTAGGGTTTGGAAGGAGATAACTGGAGGATTAGGGCGAGGTGAATTGGGTCGGTGTGAGGTAGAAATGTGGATGAAAGCGGGGCGGTGAAAGGCGGAGAGCGTTGGGAAAGGAACAGTGAGAGCGGCAGTGGCAGGGGCAGTTAAACGCTCGGCCCGGGGGGCGGGGGGGGAGGGAGGCGGGGCGGAGGGGAAGGTGGCAGCCCAGCGAGACTCTCCCCCTCCCTCGCAGCGGAGCGCAGGTGCAATCGAAAGGAGCGCCGCCCCCACCGCGTCTCCCGCGGCCCCGCCCTCCCCCGCCGCCAGGGCGCGCCAGCGGCTTTCCGCGCTGATGAAATTCATAATTGCGCGCGGCGCACCGCTCCGCCGCTGCTTCATCAGCAGATGGCGACGGTGGAGGGGGAGGGGGAGGGGGAGGGAGTAGTGCGACGCGCGGCGCAACAGGTCTGCGGTGCGTTGGCCCCAGCGGGGGGAGACTGAGATGACATTTAAGAGGACGGGAAGCAATGGAAGCAGATGAAAGAAAAGAAAAGAGAGGAAGAGGGGAAAAGACGAAAAATGGAAAGAGATATGAGGCGAAGATGAGAACATCGGAAGATAGTAAGAGATGGTTAGTAGAAGAAGTAGGGAAAGGTAAGAAGAAAGGAATTGTGGGAATTCTGATGTGGTGGTGTTGACGTTATTACATGAAGAAATAAAGGAAGTCATCTCCGCCAACTTAATATATTTATTTAGATAACCTGCTTTCGAAGGCTTTGCCATCATCAGTCTACAAATATAAGGAAAAGAAAATATAAATAAAATACCAATAAAATACAAAATAAGATTAATGTAAATAATAGTTACATTTAAAATTATAATCATTAGCAAATTAAACTACACATTTTACATGCTATTTGTAGACTGAAGACATTATATTTGTAGACTGATGACGGCAAAGCCGGCTATCTAAATAAATATATTAAGTTGGCGGAGATGACATCCTTTATTTCTTCAAGGAGAAATGAGATGAGACTTAAGAGAGGAGGGAATGTTTGAAGCAAGAGAAAATAGGACTTGCGAAGTACTGAAAATAGTACAGGAGAGATATTGACAGAAGTGGATTGAATAACAAGAAAAGAAGAGGGGTAGGTGGAAGAAGGTTACAATGAGCTAATGACGCGACAGAAACAAATACAACTGAAGAGTCTAGTCATGACAGTTGAAAGTATGAGGAGAAATCGGTTTATTTCTAGCATTGATGAAGGGTGGGTTTCATGATAAATTTCTGTGCACAGAAATATGTTCATGGCAGAGGAACATACTTGTGTATGAAGTTTCAGGACATTACATTAGAATTTATTGTACTGTACCGTTTTTTTCTTGATATCAAAATGCATGCGAAAATAATAATTAAATAAAATATGTAGTACGCAAAAATAAACATTAAAAATGTAAGCTACTATTTTAATAAATATTGGTCAAATAGTGAAATAAAGTTAACAATTTATTACGAAAGAATTTAAATGCGAATGTAGTAAATTTGCAAATGATAACTTTAAACATGAATTCAACACGTATGCGAATAGGAGTCGCATTCACACATTTATCAGTCAAAAACGGACATTCCTACATTCCGAAACACACAGTTCGTAAGCATCACTTCGTCTAGCAATTCCTTGAGGAGCAGAGAGGCCAAAGCAGTGATTGGGGTTGGGGGTTGGGGGGGTTGGGGGCGCGTCGCTGGGCGAAGGCTCACCGTTGCGCACGGGCAGCCCCGAAGCCACCATGTACGAGTCGCCGATGGTCTCCACCTTGTACACGTCGTAGCACTCAATGCGCGCGTCGAACAGCTTGTACACCGAGTTGAGCAGCGTCACCACCTGCGCCCACCGCACGCACAAATGAAACAAAACAGAACACAGAATGATTTACGCATTTTGTACTGACTTTGCTGCACTTGGTAATGCGTATTCTAAAAAACAGTAGTTCAAAGGCCCGATCCTTAGCATATACTACACTTGTTCGTCCTATTTTAGAATACGGAGCTGCCTGCTTGGACCCGAACGGAAATTGAGGTGTTAGATAAAATTCAACAACGGGCCGGAAAGTTTGTTTACATTATTATTATTATTATTATTATTATTATTATTATTATTAATAATATAGTTATGTCCCTTATAAAGTGAAGTGTAGTGTAGTGAAGTGAAGTGAAATGAAGTGGTGTTAGACAAGCTATAATCAATTAACAGATAAATAAAAATTAATTAGAACTAGGATATCAATCTCTAATTCTATTTGTAAATATTTGTAATAGTTTTGTAATTGTAAATCTATTTGTAATCATGCTTGCCACCGAGCTTTAGCTCAAAGCGAACTTTAATAAATATCTATCTATCTACCTTTAATTAAATGAAAAATTAATAAAAGCACCACAAGAAAGACGGACCAAAGCTTTCAAAAAAGCCCTCAGTCACCTGTCTAGGTGATCTGGGGCTTTCAAATTGGTATCAAATATTTTGTAAACCCCATCCCTTCGGTAAAAGGATCACCTGTACGCATCGCAACTTGACATTATACGGCACAGTCATTTAATTTCGATTACATTTCACCATGTCAAAAATCCCCACTGCATCTCACAGTCTATGAAGAAATGAAACAAAATATAATACACTTTGTATCTTTAATGTAATCAAAAATGAATTAAAACAACAAAACATTGGTATAGAAGCTTTCAAATAAGCTATAAATCTCCTGATCAGGGGGTTTGGTACCAAATATTGGGGAAACCCCATGCCCTCGGCTGCACGTAGACGGATGGAGACCCAATTTAACGCGTAACTGTAACGCGTAACGAACACCTCACGAGTTCCTAAAAATTGATTTCTATGCAGAACTCGCATTATTTCGAAGCCGAGATGCACTTACTAGTTAAGTGCATAAAAAATTGAAAATTTCATCAAAATCAACATTTTAATTTAAAAGTTAGTTCTTTAAATATGTTTATCAAAACCGGATCAATCGGAAGAATCAACCCAATTATAAAGTTCAGACCAGAAATCTGTGTACTCAATTGTGACCGAGACACCCGAGAAGAGAGACTCTGCGCATGCTCAGAAGAACTATCTAAACATACTATCACTGTTCTTGAAACATCGGGTAGCTTAATGCGAGCTAGGGACTGTAATCCTTCGGCAATGTGTTTTGTTAGCGTTAGCAATTTGCTACATTCGTTTTGTTGTACGACTTCTTACAGGAAATGTGAACGTAAATTTGTTGTGGTGACACTGCTTGTCAAAAAGCTAGAAAGTCGAGCCTCAAGAATTTACCACGTGTATCAATTAATTAATCAAATATTATTGAATATTTTAATATTTACATTGCTTACGTTTCACCAGTCACAAGTTGACCTCCTCAGAGGTAGAATATTATATTAAATTAATTAAATATAGTTAAGTATAGTTAAGTATAATTAAGTATAATTAAGTATAGTTAAAAATTAATTTAATTTGGATGATAGAAACCTTAAATTAAATAAACATGTCAACAAACATTGTGCAAAAATCATCAAATAATGAAAATATCGGTATACTGTGTACTACAGAAAACAAACAATATTACCTCGAGTGGAGTACTCTCCGCTGCAATTTCTGTGAAACCGACGATGTCACTGAAGTACACGGTGACGGAAGCGTAGTACTCCGCGGGTACCTTGAACACACAAACAATACTCGTTTACTTTTACTCCTATTCCGCTAATATCGGACCACTCAGATAGGAACACGCTGAAAAGGTATAACATGTACATCAAGAAAACACATTGTACCCATGGACTATATCAGCTGATGGAACGAGACCTCCTAGGTTACACGTGGTGGAATACTCGGTCTCAGCCGATTAGATCAAAGGAAACGTCCAACTAGGCGGCGGTTTTCTCGAACCCTAGAGGTTAAATCGTAAAAATACATACGCACTCCTTGACTTGAATTTTGAAATAATGTAGTTAAACTAGTGGTTCTACAATACCACATACGTTCTCGCATTGTTTCTAACATTTCGAATTTTCGAAAATTCAGAGAGTTCAACCAATTACACATGCGCCATTTTTTAAGCGTCCTAATTTTTTTCTTAATAAAATATGCTTAATGAAAATTTTAGTAGATGCGGTTAACTTTGCGTTATATATAGACATTTTTTGAAAAAATTATTTTCTCAAAATGGCTCCACTTTTTTCCCAAATTGGATTATTTTAAATTATATCCTTAAATAAGATAATGTATATATTTTTTAAAAATATTAGTACTATTGTGTAATTGTGGGAATTTTGATGTGGTGTTGTTGACGTTCTTATGAGAAGAAATAAAAGAGGTCATCTTCGTCAACTTAATAGCTTTATTCAGATAGCTGTGCACAGTCTACCGACTTTTGCCGAAAGCAGCGAGACTGACGATGACGGCAAAGCCGTCGAAAGCCGGCCCTCTTAATAAAGCTAATATGTTGACGAAGATGACCTCTTTTATTTCATCTCACTATTGTGTAATTCGTTTTACAACTTTTTAGAAATTGCAATTCGAATATCTCTTTATCTAAGATCTTTCAGAAGTTATCATGCACGCTTAACCTTTCGCGTTCAGTAGTCACAGTCTGAGTTATAGTATCAGCTTATCAGTTGTAACCTAGGACGCGCGCAGTGATTAACCGCACCAGTTCTGGGCGGCCCACGGCCAAAAATGCTGCATTGCAGCATGAAACGGCCAATTTAACTGAAAAAGTGAACGTTTCCGAGTGTATAGTGAAACCAGTGTCAACTTTGTGAAAGTGATCTCGTGATGGAAAATATAAGTGCCCACGAAGTAAGCTTAGCAGAAACCGGCTCTCTGGTTTCTCAAGATATGAATGAAGCAATCCCTCGCGATATGGATGTGGAAGAACTCATCCACCACCAGCAACTACAACAACAATTACTACTACAGCAGCAACAACCTCAACAGCCACAAAATGGCTATACGCCATTACCGCCGCATTACCAACCAACGCAGCTCCCGCAACATCAACAACCTGCAAGTGCAACTCAAAACGTAAACATTAATGAAATTAACAACTCCAACTCCACAAAAGATGTAAGTAATTACCAATCTACTGAATCAGAAGAGCGTAAAAGACTTAAAAGGCACCATGATAGTGAACACGTAGGTTATGCCGTACCAGTGAGTAACAGATATGAACTACTTCAAACAAATGAACCAGTTAATAACAATATTCAACTAAATGAAAATCTAGCAACAGAAAATAAAATCCCACCAATAATAATCCACGGAGTTGAAAACTATAACCGCCTTATCAATGACATTAAAAGTGTTACCTCAGGAAACTTTCACACAAAAACTGAAAATAACAATATTAAAATATTTTTCCAAGAAATTAAAGACTTTCGTGATTTCAGACATTTCTGTGATCAAAACAATGTACAATTCCACTCCTATAGGGACCCTACAGTCAAAAAATTTGCAGTTGTTCTCAAGGATGTTCCCACGTACTTCAAAGACGAAGATATTAAAAACGAACTCAAATCTAAAAACTTTTCAGTATTAAAGTGCACCAGACTTTACAACAAAGAAAAAACACCTATGCAAACAGTGGCAGTAGATCTTATTGACAATGAAGAATCCAGACAAATATTAAATCTTAGTGAGCTATATTATTGTAGAATTAAAGTATATATTAGAACTAATACACAGGGTCCAATACAATGTAAAAAATGTCAGCGTTATGGCCACTCACAAGCTAACTGCGGGCTCAGCCCAAGATGCGTCAGATGCATAGGTAATCATCATTACTCAGAATGTAAACTACCCAAAAATGAAGCAACTCCCAAATGTGTTAATTGTTTTCAGAACCACACAGCTAATTATAAAGGATGTCCTACATACAAAAAATTATGCCAAAACTTGAACAAAACCGTAAATTACAACTCTCGAAACACAAATAATAAACTACCTCCTAAAATGAATACATTTAATCACTCGGTTCCCACCAATGCTGATTTTACACACACAAACTTTAGTCAACATTTTCCTCCACTTCCCACTAGACCAAATATTGCAAATTACACCCCAATTAACGCCTCAACTAATCAATGGAATAACCACACAAGTAACCTAGAAAATTTACTAACTAACATTATTACAAAAGTAGTTACCCAAGTTCTGTCAACGCTAATGCCCCAAATTCAAAATCTTTTGACGTCAATCAATCAACATGGATAATACAACCGCAATAAACATACTTTCTAATCACTCCAACACAGTTTCCTCTTTTTCCAACAAGTTCACTTATCTTAAATATAGATCTATGATAACAGTGAAGAATTTATGTTCTATATTTGGAAAAATTACAAAACTTCCTAAATTTTTTCTGCGTGTTCTACAATCCTTCGCGAAAGCGATAAAATCAATAAATTTAAGAACCTCAATATTTACTTCTAACTTATATCCCCTGCCTATTAACAATATCACCCTACCATTCCAACAATCCAAAAATGGATAATCCAAAGAGTTTAACTATTCTTAACTTTAATGCTAACGGTATTAAAAAACAGGATACTCTCTTTCACCACTTCTTACACCATCATAACATTCACGTTGCCTGCATCAGTGAAACCCATCTTGTTCCAAAAGAAAAGCTAAAGTTATACGGCTACAAAATATATAGAAGTGACAGGTCCAGACTAATTGCCTCTGGAGGGACAGCAATAGCTATTAATAGTAAACTAAAACACTCACAAATTCATTCACCTACAACTAATAACCTTGAAACTGTAGCAATCCAAATTAATACCAATAACGGACCAATTAATATCATTGCCGCCTACAGACCACCAAACCAAAAATTTCCTACTAATGAACTAAATGAAATATTTTCTACAAACACTTCAACTTTAATTTTTGGTGATCTCAACTGCAAAAATCAAGCCTGGGGATGTAACTCAACGAATTACCATGGCAAAAGACTACTCAAATACAGTCTTACCAACAATATATATATTCATGCTCCAAGTTCCCCTACGTTCTTTTCTAACAATACAAATGTACCCCCTGATATACTCGATTTAGTTATAACTAAAAATTTCTACCAAACAATTCAACAAATAGTAATAGCAGAATTAGACTCAGATCACCTACCTATTAAAATTACCATTGACATATCAAATGACACTATTCACCATCAAAACACCAAAATAAAAGGTTATACCAATTGGAACTATTTTAAAATGTTAATTAGCTCAAAAATAATCTTTCCAACTCGTATACAAAATAATGATGATCTCAACAACTCAATCATGAATATCACTCAAATAATCACAAAAGCTCACTCCGAATCAACTACTCCTCACATTACAACTAACAAACCAAATGCTGATACACTTCCATATTATATCATAAATCACATTAAAACCAAACGGGCCATTAGACGCAAATGGATTTTAAACCGAAACGCACACGACAAAAAGAAACTAAACAAACTTACCAAAGAAATTAAAATCATGATTACCAATCACAAACATGTCAAATTCCAGCAGCATCTTCAACAACTCCACCCAAACTCTCGACAGCAATGGCAAACTATTAAATACTTCACTAAAGAGAAAAGCAATGTTCCTCCTCTCATTTCAAACAATGTATTAATTTATCCAGAACATCAAAAAGCCGAAATAATAGCTAAACACCTCTCTGAAACATTCAAACCGAATTCAATAATTAACCAGCAATTCAATACAGAAATAACAGAATTTATGAAACAATCACACGCCACAGTTCCACACCCTATTCATTTCATCTCCCCAGTAGAAACCCAAAAAATCATCAAACAGCTGAAAAACAAAAAATCACCCGGACACGACAACATTTCAAACCAAACACTTAAACAACTTCCCTTCAGCTGCATTGCAGCCATAACAGCCACCTTCAATGCTGCACTCCGAATTGGCTGCTTCCCTCAAACTTGGAAACACGCTATTATATTACCAATAAATAAACCAAAAACTAATCCTAATGACCCTTCAAATTACAGGCCTATTAGTCTGCTCCCAACAATAGCTAAAATTTTTGAAAAATTAATTCTCAGTCGCCTAGTTCATTTCTTAAACTCAAATGACACCATACCAAAAACACAATTTGGTTTCAAACCAAATCATTCAACAAATCACCCTCTATTACGTCTAGTCGAACATATAGCAAATAGTTTCCATTCAAAAGAGCACACAATAGCAGTCTTTTTAGACATAACTAAAGCATTTGACAGCATTTGGCATCAAGGTTTACTTTATAAAATTCACCAACTAGGTACTCCTGATTATCTTCAAAAAATTATTCATAGTTATCTTACAAATAGAACTTTTCAGGTCAAAGTAAACCACATTCTTTCCAACACACACAGCATTCTTGCAGGTGTCCCTCAAGGATCTGTACTTGCTCCCATTCTTTTCAATATCTATACAGCAGATCATCCCACATCATCAGATTCTAACATAACCTTATATGCAGATGATACAGCATTATTCTCATCTCATCAAAACATTCTATTAGCATATGACCATATTCAATCCCACCTTCACACTCTCACCACCTGGTTCCATAAATGGCGACTCAAGATAAATCCCACAAAAACACAAACAAAGATTTTCACCCTCCGAAACCCAAAAACCCCTCCACCTTTAAAAATAAATAATTCACAACTCCCCTGGTTAAACAATTCCACACCCACAAAATATCTGGGAGTACTAATAGATAGACGTTTAACATGGAAGCAACACATTAAAGCAGTATTACAAAAAGCAACAGCAAAAGCAGTCAAATTATATCCACTTATTAATTCCTCATCCACTTTAAAAGTTGAAACTAAATTGCTCCTCTACAAAAGTATTATCAGACCCACCTTGACATATGCCTGTCCAGCCTGGATAAACGTTGCACCCAGTAATATAAACGCTTTACAAACTTTCCAAAACAAATTTCTCAGAAGACTCATTAACGCATCATGGTTTATACCCAATAAACAAATTCATTATGAACTCCAAATACCATCAATCACTGATCATCTGATCAACTTATCCTCCATATTTTTCAATCTCTTACCATCCTGCCCAAGTACAGCCCATTTTCAACTAGGACAACAAGCAAACTCCCCAAACAGAATCAAATCTAGATTTCCTAAAGACATTTTCAAACCGCCTTAAAAACAAAATCAACAAAATCTTTCAAACCTTTATACCTATACCAATCCTTACTCAAAAATCTTTCCACAGCTAATAAAAAATAAAATCAAATTACAATATTATATATTACTTGCCGAGTAAGAACACTCGAAAAAAACTTTAGGAAGTTTCCATAATGTTAATTAATAAATAATGTTCTCACTTCTGTAAGGCCATATGGTCGATCGGATAAAAATAAATTAAAA